>ML306072.1:0-67287 GCA_005239505.1 Nicotiana paniculata
CCCCCCCCCTCCCGATACTCTGGAAATCCAAAAGAAAAAGCAAGCGAAAGGCCTACAAAGGCAAAATAAAGTTGAAATGTTGGGTCTCACGTGGCCGGTCACTGCGACAAAATATGGAAAGCTAAGGTCCCCGGGTTTGGAAACGAAACCCAATCCCCAGCAAACGACTGAGATCTTCGTCAAAGAGGCTGAGATCAAGCAGCTTGAAATAATCAAGGCCGCAAAACCAACCACCGTTTCAAACTAACAAATTGTTCTTTATTTAAAAATATGAAACAGATGCAACTCAAAAGCAACCATGCAAAAAGCAGGTGCAACCAAAAGGAATTGCGCAAGAGCTAGAAGGAGCTCTGCAGCATTGACTCCAAAGAAAGGGAAGTTTCCTCCAAAAATCTTTTCCTGCATGCATAAAAAATAAAATGAAAATGAAAAAAAAAAGAAAGAAAAATGAGACAAAAAAAAAAAGAGAAGAATTGAAGCTGAAAATGACTCAAAGTAGTATGGGGCCTCCAATCCCCAACTACACCTTTTCCCGACATGGTTGTACACGCTCCCTAGTGGATTCCAATTAAGGGTATACATTCCCTAATTGATAATTTCTTTTCCAGATAATATACACTCCCTAATTGATGTTTTACTTTTTCAATTAAGGGTGTACACTCTCTAATTGATGTCCTGCTTTTCCAATTAAGGGTATACACTCCCTAATTGATGTTTTTCTTTTTCAATTAAGGGTATACACTCCCTAATTGATATTTTACTTTTCCAATTAAGAGTATACACTCCCTAATTGATGTTTTACTTTTCCAATTAAGGATATACACTCCCTAATTGATTTTCTTTTCCCGAAATGGGTGCACACCTCCCTAGTCGATGCCAATTAAGGGTATACACTCCCTAATTGATGTTTTACTTTTTCAATTAAGGGCATACACTCCATAACTGATGTTTTACTTTTTCAATTAAGGGTATACACTCCCTAATTGATGCTTTTCTTTTCCAATTAAGGGTATACACTCCCTAATTGATTTTCTTTTCCCGACATGGGTGCACACACTCCCTAGTCGATGCCAATTAAGGGTATGCACTCCCTAATTGATGTTTTATTTTCCAATTAAGGGTATACACTCCCTAATTAATGTTTTTCTTTTCCAATTAAGGGTATACACTCCCTAATTGATGTCCTGCTTTTCCAATTCAGGGTATACACTCCCTAATTGATGTCCTGCTTTTCCAATTCAGGGTATACACTCCCTAATTGATGTTTTTCTTTTCCAATTAAGGGTATACACTTCCTAATTGGTGTTTTACTTTTCCAATTAAGGGTATACACTCCCTAACTGATGTTTTACTTTTCCAATTAAGGGTATACACTCCCTAATTGATGCTTTTCTTTTCCAATTAAGGGTATACACTCCCTAATTGATGTCCTTTTTCCGACATGGGTGCACACGCTCCCTAGTCGATGCATATTAAGGGTATACACTCCCTAACTGATGTTTTACTTTTCCAATTAAGGGTATACACTCCCTAATTGATGTTTTACTTTTCCAATTAAGGGTATACACTCCCTAATTGATGTCCTGCTTTTCCAATTAAGTTATACACTCACTAATTGATGTTTTACTTTTTCAATTAAGGGTATACACTCCCTAATTGATGTTTTACTTTTCCAATTAAGGGTATACACTCCCTAATTGATCCTTTTATTTTCTAATTAAGGGTATACACTCCCTAATTAATTTTATTTTCCGTACATGAGTGCACACGCTCCCTAGTCGATGCCAATTAAGGGTATACACTCCTTAATTGATGTTTTAATTTTCCAATTAAGGGTATACACTCCCTAATTGATGTTACTTTTCCAATTAAGGGTATACACACCCTAATTGATGTTTTTCTTTTCCAATTAAGGGTATACACTCCCTAATTGATGTTTTACTTTCCAATAGGGTGTACACTCCCTAATTGATGTTTTACTTTTTCAATTAAGGGTATACACTCCCTAATTGATGTTTTACTTTCCAATAGGGTGTACACTCCCTAATTGATGTCTTTCTTTTCCAATTAAGGGCATACACTCCCTAATTAATTTTATTTTCCGTACATGAGTGCTCACGCTCCCTAGTCGATGCCAATTAAGGGTATACACTCCCTAATTGATGTTTTACTTTTCCAATTAAGGGCATACACTCCCTAATTGATGTCTTTCTTTTCCAATTAAGAGTATACATTCCCTAATTGATTTCTTTTCCAACATAGGGTATACAATCCCTAGTTAATTTTTATTTTGCAACATAGGGTCTCCAACCCCTAGTTAATCTTTCTTTGAGATATAGGGTATCCACTCCTTAGTCTACAATAACTCCGGGTGCGCTGCTCCCGGCTTTTCATCGCTTTCAATAACAAAATAGTGTAGATTTCCTTACAATAACTCGCGAAATTTTCCTGGTGAAAACTGGGGCAGAAAATTTCGTTTGTTTGTTTTTGGTTTTGCACAGATTACAATTTAGGACAATGGATTTGAGACAACCAAAGAAGACGTCTCAATTCAGAATAAAAGAAAAGAAGAAAATAAAAGAGTTGAACCCTAAAGTACAGAAGCGGAAGAGAGGTGGACTGCTCGAGACAGATTGAAGTCACAAGTTATGCATGTCCATTCTTGATCCGAAAAGTTGAAGAAGATTGAACAAGCTCCTATAACTAACAAGCATCAAGATTCAGACCGGAGTCTGTATAAAGAAGCAGCCAAGACTCAAGATCAAGCTTCAGAAGACTCATAGATAGGAATCTTGTAACTCGTAGTTGATATGTTTAGTTTAGTCTTTTTCATTTTGATTTTGGTGTAATAAGGAGCTCAGCAAGCAGTAAGCAGCAGCAACAATAGTGAAATCACAGCTTTTCGGTAGTTCCAGCTACCCAAACTTCCAAAACTACACTGACTTGATTCCTTTATAGCCAAGGATATGTAGGCAACCACTGAAGCAAGGTTCGGTCAAAAAAATTATAAAATGCTTCCAAATGGAGTATCAAACGGGCAAAAATTGCTCGTAATTGCTCACTTTATCTTTGTCCGAAAACTCTTCATGTTCTCGAGCAAAGAGGGGCAGCTGTGAACACCCAATTTTTGCCCCGCATGAAAATTAGTCCTAAAAATAATCAAAAATAACTTTAACAAATTTTGGGAGTTTTTTCTTTATTTAGTTGCATTTCATGCATGTTTAATACTTTAAAATTACAGAAAAAAATCATAAAAAATGTTCGAATCTTGATTTCATAGCGTGTTAGATTTAAACTGCATTTTTCAGGATTTAATTACATGGTTAATTACATCTTCTAAAAAATCAAAATTGTATTCGTAGGTTAATTAGTTAGTTGCATTAGTCCATTATCAGGTAAAATAAATAAATAGGCTAGCCAAAAATGGAATTTAAATTAAAATTTGAGCCTAAAGTGGCTAAAAGAATGAGAAAAGAGGGGTGTTCGAATTGGGCCAAAATCAGTGGCCCAGTATCCCAAATTCCGCCCCAAACCTGCCGGTCCAAAAACCCGCGACTCGTCTGCCCGACCCGTTTCCCTTACCTATTAAAACAAACATAGACCTAGACCTAAAAGGGATCAGATCCCCCATCTCTATCGACTACAACGCCGTTTCCCCCCCTCCCCTACTTCTTCCTCACCCTCTCATCTCCAATACAGAGGTGAGAAACCAAATCCAAAAAGAAAATTTCATCCTTCATACACCTCTCTCTTCAAGGATCAAGCAGCCGCCTCCTCTAGCCGTCGACCTCACTGGCCGGAAATTCGTCCCTGTCGCACCCTCTTCACCATACACACGAGCAGCGCCTCCCCTTCCTCTTTCTGCTTTCATCTCCTTAATCTGTCACTTGAAATCTAGCGGAAGCCAGCCGCGAAACCTCCGCTGACGGCAAGCTTCGCCGGAAACCGGCGAAAACAAACCCGAGCTAGCCGTTTCCCCTCCCTTTCTTGAACTCTTGACTCTTTCATCTTACTCTTACTCATTTCATTCTCACGGTTGGAAACACAGAGATTCACATATCTTTGAAAAAATGCTCACACAAAAAAAACACCAAAAAAAAGGATTTCAAAACCCTTCTCAAATTTCTACTGTTTGCATCAATTTTTTGGAACTTTCATGGATCGATTGAGATACACACTGTCATGGCTTGCTGCTGTTATTTTGGTGAAGGCTTGTTGCTGGGCTTCCATTTGGTAGTTGTTGCATCCTGCCTTCGTTTGGCTCACTTTAGTGCCGTCTTTTGTTCGATTTAGGTAAGTTTCGAATCCTCCTTGTATTACCTTTGTATTAAGTGATTGAATGGTAAAAACCTTGTGTGATTTTATAGATTTGCTTGAGTTTCGCTGTTGTGGATCTAACGTCCAGCAAATGTGTTAGGGCTTAAGTTTGTGATTTCTTGTTTTATTGGAATGGACCAACCCCCTAATTATAGCAGCTATTTACTGCTTTCATTCGGTATCAATCAGTCATATTTGTTGTTTCATTAGGGATTTTGGACTCATGGTTTTGATTAATCTCATTGATTAGCAGTCTATTATGGCCCAATATGTTCTGAACTTGAACAAAGCTCTTTTGAAATGTCTGTATAACTTTGCCATCTATCTCTTTTGAAATAAGTTCAGTTGTTTACCATGTAACACTATATGGGGCTGATGCAAAGGTGATTCTGTTCTTCTTACTTATGCTTCACAACTTGTTTCTATAATTAAAATATTTTCTTTTTGTGTGGTCATAACTAGCTGTTGTGTATATCATTTTGCAATCTTTTTATGGGGAAAACCTGTGTAATCACTCAGTTTTTCTAATATTGTTGTCTATGAGGTGCTGTGATAGTGTCTATTTGTTGAGTGCGACTGAAAGATGGGATGATAACGTATTTTTCTTATTATATATAGTATTTGTGGGAACTAGCGTCAGATTACTAATTAAGTAATTCCTTTATGAAATGTTTTCATTTATGAGTCAAGGATGCAACTTTGTCTGCACTCTACAATGTAATTTAACATTTTGTTGCAAAGTTATCACATAGCACTCTCATATAATTTCAAAAATTGGGCCGTTGTTTTCTGCTCTAAGAGTAAATGATCTGCACGAGCATTTGTTCACTTATTACTATGGAAAATGTCCATCATTGTTAATTGCGAGTTTGAGTTAATGTTGAACTATTTTTGATGCATAAATTTAGAATATATTCGTGTGGCATGGTCACGATACGTAAATTCAAATTTGGGTGCGCATTTCATGTGGCCCAACCATAACTTCGAAGATTAAAATGAACATGTTACAAATCGCGGGTGCATTTCATGTGACGCGGCTCGCAACATGTACCAAAATGACAAGTGTACGATATCGTGACTTGTTTCAAAATAATCCCATATATATCAAAAGAGGTTTATGTACATATCCTATAAGTTAAAAATACCTTTTTTAGATAGAACTTATAAAACTTAGAAAGTAATCAAATATTGCTTCAAATAAGCATTTTAAACCGTCACGACCATAGTCATGACTATATAATCTACACTCGGGTGTGGCAACTCATGTCCCCGACCCTAACTCCAAACAATAATAAAATCAGATATCGTAATCGTGGGTGCATTTCATGTGGTGCAGTTATGGTGTGTCCCAAAACAAACAAGTGCACGCTATCGTGACTTGTTTCAAGATAAATCCATAAATATTAAAAGCGACTTAAAAATTTAAAAAGGCTAAATGCACAATAGGCTAAAACACGCAAACAATCAGATAATATAGGTTAAATATTCATAGTGAGCGACCGTGATAGAACCACGGAACTCGGGAATTCCTAACACCTTCTCCCGGGTTAACAGAATTCCTTACTCGGATTTCTGGTCGCAGACAAATTAAAATAGAGTCAGAATTTTCTCGGTTTGGAATCTTAAAATAAACAGTGTCCCGAAGCATCATCAAAAATTCTGGTGGCGTTCTGAAAACTAAAATAAATCCAAAATCCGAATAATGTCACTTAAAGTGTAAAAACTCCCTTATTACCCTCATTAAACCGGCGGTGAAAAAAGGAGGTTTGACAAGTTTTAGGTCATAATCTTATATTAAATTTTAGAACCCACACACTCCAGATCCTAGCTCCGCCTCTGAGAGCAATTCAAGTTTTTCGGCAAATTCCTTTTCATATATTGACCCAGCATATTAGATCTTTGGTGAAATCACTTGGGTTATAGAAAAAAAATATCGATAATGGGGTTGTTTATATGGTTTCTCGGCGAGTAATTGTCGGTGTTGGCAACTAATGGATAAAATGAATAATTCTAATGTAATGTCGATTATAATACAATTTTTTAAGGATAAAAAAAATACCAAAACAATTAGCAAACAAAAATTCCTAAATATAAGTTCGACCTAGAGAGAAGAGGGGAGAGATGAGACAAAAAAGGAAAAGGGTATAACTAAATCCCTTGATTGAAGACACTAATAATTGATTGAGACCTTTTAAAGGTAGATCGTATATGTTTTGTAGCTAAAATGTATTTAGGTGGGATAAATACAAAACCTTACACATTTTTCGTAATAATGTTTCAAATAGTGTATTGGAGCGAAAAAAAATCCCTTTTTCAATTATCAGTCCAAAATCTGGCTAGCCCATGCTATTTGTACTACGTAGGCCCAAGTAATATTGTAAAAATTGCACGGCGCACCTTATTTGGTCGCCCCCATTTAACATATACCCACTTTTTTAAAAAGTTTTAACTTGTACCCACTTTTTAAACAACTTTAGGCTTCTTTCTCCTCCTCCTTCATCTTCTTCTTCTTCTTCTTCTTCTTCTTCTTCTTCTAATAATAATAATAATAATAATAATAATAATAATTTTATATGGTGGTTGTGAATATATTTTAATGTAGTTTATGGTATTTACAATGGTGAGCTGTTATGACGCTTTATTTTTTACTATTGCTTAGAGTTTCTTCTTCTTATATTTCTTAATTGCAAAATGGGTTCATTAGATTGATTTTGTTTTGACAAATTGATGATTGGGGTTTGTTCCTGATGATATTAGGAAGTTATATTTCAAATTTGAGCTCATTTGGAGTAGATTTAGGTATTAAATCGTATATTGGATTGTTATAATTCGAAGAGCAAATTTCTGTTTCTAGGCAATTTTCACTTCAGGCTTATTGGCCTTAAGTGAATGAAAACGTTTGTTTCACTTCAGACTTTTTGACCTTAAGTGCATCTGAAGTGCAATTTTTCACTTCAGACTTATTGGCCTTAAGTGTAGCAAAACGTTTGTTACACTTCAGACCTTTTGGCCTTAAGTGCATCTGAAGTGCAATTTTTCACTTCAAACTTATTGGCCTTAAGTGCATCTGAAGTGCAATTTTTCACTTCAGACATATTGGCCTTAGGTGAATGAAAACGATTGTTTCACTTCAGACTTTTTGGCCTTAAGTGCATTTGAAGTGCAAGTTTTCACTTCAGACTTATTGGCCTTAAGTGTATCTGAAGTGTAATTTTTCATTTCAAACTTATTAGCCTTAAGTGGATGAAATTGTTGGTTGCACTTCCGGCCTATTTGGCCTTAAGTGCATTTGAAGTGCAATTTTTTCACTTCGGGCATTTTTTTAACTTCAGACCCCAACAAGTCTGAAGTTGATCGTAATGTGGGTACGCTTGCAAACTTTTTTGTAAAGTGGGTAAAAGTTTAGTTGTGACCCCAAAATCGGGTATAGATGCAAAAGCCCCAGTAATCGTAAAAATTGCATGGGGCGCCCTATTTGGTCGCCCCTTTTTAACCTGTAGCCGCTTTATTTTTCTGTTTGCACCTGTACCTATTTTTTTGTTAAAAGCCTTTTAAAAAGACAATTTTGCCCTTCTTTATTAAAAGACTACTTTTTCTCCAAGTATACGCCAGTCCTCTACTGTCTCTGTCTCTCTCTCCTGTTCTTCGCGTTTTTTATTCAAACAGTTTTCGTGCTGAAATTTTTACAAATGAACTAAATAACTTCAGCATCTTCTGCTGAAGTTTTTGAAAAAAGCTTTATGACAAAATTAATGAGTCCAGGACAAAACTTCAGCTAATTTAGTGCTGAAGTTTTTACAAATTAACTAAACAACTTCAGCATTTTCTGCTGAAATTTTTGAAAAAGCTTTACGACAAAACTATTGAATCCAGGATAAAACTTCAGCATATTTAGTGCTGCAGTATTAGCAAATGAACTTAAAAACTTCAGCAAATTCTGCTGAAGTTTTTGAAAGAGCTTTATGACAAAACTAATGAATCCAGGACAAAACTTCAGCTTATTTAGTGCTGAAGTTTTTACAAATTCATTAAACAATTCAGCATCTGTTGCTGAAGTTTTTGAAAAATCTTTACGACAAAACTATTGAATCCAGGACAAAACTTCAGCATATTTAGTGCTGAAGTATTAGCAAATGAATTAAAAAACTTTAGCAACTTCTGCTGAAGTTTTTGAAAAAGCTCATGACAAAAACTTCAACATGTTTTGGTAATTCATTTCTCCCGTTCAACTCGTTTTTCCTGAAGATTTTTAAAATGAACTAAACAACTTCATCATTTATGTTGAAGTTTTCGAAAAACTCATGACAAAACTATAGAACGCAGGACATAACTTCAGCATATTTTAGTGATGATGTCTTAGTAAATGAACTAAAATACTTCAGCTTGTTTAGACTATAAGAAAAATACTTCAGCATTTTTGGTGTGAAGTTTTCGCGAATTTTGTTTAGCAAATAAACCAAAAACTTCAGCATGTTATGTAGTACAAAACTTCAGCATATTTGAATTTTTAGCTTTGACGTTAAATTAAGTTTAACGTGAAGAATCTTCTGCTTCACTTAAAAATTCAACGTGAAAAAAATTTAGAATGCAAATTCATTTTTCAGTGAAATCTATCAGTGAAAAGTTCATGTTTCATCCGTCAAACAACTTCATGCAAGTGTGAATTACGAAAATAATTATAGAAACATATATCATGAAGATCAATCAGTTTCAAAAACTAATTTGAACTCTGAAGATGAATTGTAATACTTACAATATTTTTTGTAATTTTGAATTTGAAATTTGAATCTGGTTCAAATTTCTGGTTTGCGATAGGAGATTTGAGAAGAGACGGAGTGATGGAGGAGAACCGTAAAGTGATTTATGCGTGACACATCTTTTATATGTTTTGTCAGGGGTATAATAATCATATTGCTACAGATTTTTTTCCAGTTGTTTATTAAATTAATATTTTTTAAAAATAAGGTATAGGTTAAAAGATGGCTGGTATATAAGGTATGGCTGCAAACCGCCCCGATAATCTTACTTATTACAAAGCCCATATAGAGACCCATTGTAATCAGGCCGTACCCAAACAACAACTAGGCCCGCTTGAACTTTCAAGAACATTCTCCAACTCTTTTGTTCCCACAATATCCGACCACCTTTGAACTGCTGACATTTTCTCTCTTCTATCTACTAAGGCGAAAGTTCAGTTTTTGGGACAAAAGAATTTAAGATTTTCTGGTACGGTTTCTATAATTTCATTAATCTTTTAATCATGGGGTTTCCCTGTTTGATCGGCAATTCATTATTATGTTTATTTTTCACACTTTTTCCCATGATTTGCAGGATTTTGGTGAAAGGGTAAGAACAATTGTACTGATGATTCGAACGGAAACTTTAGTTCCTGCTCTAACCAAATTCAAAATCATGTTTCCAGCAGGAGGGAAATTGGGTAAGTTTCTCAATGTTATGCTTTCTTTATGTACGAGCACTAATTATATACGAAGGAGCAACGGTAAAGTTATCTCCACATGACCTATATGTCAGGGTTCGAGCCGTAAAGCAGCCTTAGTGTAGGTTGTCTATATCACACCCCTACATCACACCCGTTGGGTGCGGCCCTTCCCCGAACCCTGTGTAGATGCAAGATGCTAACTGTATTTTTTGACTAATATATGATTACCTACATAACAAATATACACTCCACTTTATTTAGATTTTTGTCTAGATAGAAGTTTATATGTTAATTTGACATATTATATTAGTGGCTGTAGAGAATATATCTAACTAATATTTCCTATGTTCCCATTTATGTGACACTCGTTTCCTATTAGTCCATTCCAAGAAAATGACATATTTTTATATTTGGATATAATTTAATCATTTAATTTTGAACGACTATTAAACCCTCAATGAGTGGCTTTTATATACACAAATATTATGGCTTGTTTAAGATTACAAGGTACAAAAGTCTTCATTTCTTTATTAAACCCGTTACGGAATCAAACTGCGTCACATAAATTTAAACAGAGTGAGTATCAGAAGTCAGTTTGATAGAAAAATTGACACGTAAATGTTTAATATATGAAATTTTAAATGAATTTGAATTTTTGAAATTTTTGAAAATTGTATAAAATAATATTATCACTGGAATTTTGTCGAGTATTTTAGGGATGTTCCAAAGCAAAGAGTGTCCTATAAATTTGGACAAAGATAGAATGGTTATTACAAATGTGCAAGAAAATTGTAGTTAAAGATATTGGTGTTTGACTACTTGATTTACTGATATATTCGTCTTGATAAACTGACTAACTGCAACATCGATACAGTTGGAACAATGATCCCTAAGAAGCAAGCAAATGATGATGCCGGAGAAGCCCAGATGAAGGCGGATAACATGGAACCCCTTGTTGCTTTTAGCAGGCCACCTCCAATCCCTCCTTTCCTTGGACCTCTAGTTGCTCTTTCATTGCTTGAATCACGGTCGAGACAAGATAGCAACGATGATTGACAGCTGACATAGTTAACGGCATATGTGCCTTCTTCTGCCTATAGAAGTAAGAAACTTTTGAAGGTTTTAGAGTCTTATTAAATGTGACGTCTATCTTGTCTACTACCTTTATGTAGGAAAAATAAGTCGTTGAAATGTTGTCCAATGTCTTGAATTGGCAAGCTGTGCATATCTTCTACTTGTGGAACATCTCTATAATGTAAAGGAATAACTTGTAGATAAGTGTAAGAACGGTGATTGTGATACTCCATAACTTGAGGTACCAGGCAATAATTGGACCTATGCTTGGCTTGAGAGCCATATTGTAGATAGTTGGTACCACTTGGGGATTCATCAAGAACAACCCTGCATAGGAAATTTTTTTGGCCCCGTTGAGAATATTTTCTTCTCTTGTTGGTGAAAGTATAAAGAATATTAAAGAAATTAACATACATGCTGCCTCAGGGAAAGTATCAAATACTGAAATGACTTTCTGGAACACGTCCTGCTTTTTGTCAAGAACATGAACACCACGTGTGTTAATGAAATAGGAACTGAACAAAGACATCTTGTTGATGAATTAGATTTTGTAATTTGTGCTTTTTCTGAAATATAGAAAATAGGTGGTGTTCGTACCAAAGCAAAGCTTCCTGGTTTGATTGGCGATTCAATGATTACCTGAGCTTTCCTGTATAAAATTTCCATTTCTGGAACTTTTAGTACTTGTGTGGAGGACAAAGTAATAGTCTTAAAAGTTAACATGGCTTCAGAAAAGTTTGAAATTTACTTTATAATTAGTTGTTCACCATCTCTTGATAACTCGTAGCAGCTGCAGCCTCTAGTGAAAGGAACTTGTTTCTTCTTCCACTCTGCATTTACCAAAATATAGTTTCTCAAGTTTCAACTTATATGCATTTTCGCTAAATGTGAGAAATAGGTGATTTGGCCTTACCTAAGTGCCAGTTTACAACAGTTGTAAGATGAACTCCTTCGTAAATTTGTTCAATGCAGAACTTTGTGTTCTTACCCATGCATGTGGTTAGTTTCTCCAGAAATTTCATAGCCTCCTGCATATATTTGCAAATAGGAGCTTCAAGAATTAGAAAAATTACTATAGTTTCATGTTTTTCTGAGAGAAGATTGAGGTTACCCTTCTCCCTTTGAATGGTCGAGTATAGGAGAAATCATCAAAGAAACAATCTTCAGATATGAGTAGTGTTAGTTGGTTCAGGTCGTTGTTGTTGATGCTAGAGTAGAATTTCTTGATTGTTTCGGATGGAGAACACGGACTCGTGCCATTATCAGGATTTGACATTGAAAATGTGACCAAACAGTTTGATTTTCTCTTGATGCCTCGTATATCAAGTTTTCGTTGTGATAGTATTTTAACTGGTTCATGGTTAGCCTTTAACAGAGGGATACTCCGGCTACGCCTAAACTCTGGTTTGGACCATAAAATATGTTGGAGAAGTTGGCTTGAAAATGCCATTTTTAATTGATATAGTAGCACTATAGAAACTAGTATAATAATCTATTTATTAACCCATGATTGAGAAAGTGTAAAGAGTTTGGTCTATGCCTTGGCATTGAGGAAAGGAATTGCTGGTTGTCCTATTCTTTCCCTAAAATTGTTGCCTTTGATGTTCTCTGCCTTGCTCTGTACTTAAGGAAAGGAATTGCACAACATAACACGAGGTTTACTTTTTTCTTGGTTTATTTCTTATATCCTATTCTTTATTTTTTTCTTTTTTTGAGGGGTTTGTTGGGGGGAGCATTTTAGCCGTTTGCCCTTTTAAAGTATTTTTATTAAAAATGTTGGTGCCATATTCCGTTACATACTTTGATCTTAATATTTGAACCTTGCATTCTAGGTGAAAATCTGTTCTGGACAGTGGAAAACTGTCACAAGAAAGGGGGGAAAAGATGTCTAAATACAAGAAATCAATGAAATTGACACTACACAAAACTCTCTAAAAGCCTTGAGGTTACTCGACTCTCATCGGTCAATCTCCTGTCATTGTTACATTTTTTCCTCAAGACAGAGAATTTGCTGGCGGAATTTGAACGCGACAATGGTGAATATGGCCGCCAGCGAGTGCAACGCCATGGCTGCTACCCTTGTTTTAACTTAGGAAGTGGCCTTTGACATTTGATCTTCTTGTCAAGATAACAAAAAACTTGTTGCTACATCGTGTATCTAGGCGCCATATGACAGGATTTGATTCTACGAGTGGTTCGTTTGAGTACAAACGAAGAAATTTCGAACAAAAGGATTAGTTGAACGCGTATCGACGAGAAATTTTGACAATCCAATGGAAAGAAATAGGAGTTTTGGTTACTCATTCAAGAAACAGCGGCCTTTTTCTTTGTAGCTACGTTGTTAGGGTAGCTAATGACAAAAGGACAATTTGTTAGCAACCTTTTGTAGTAGCTTCATCACACTAGGTAAGGCAGTGGGGAAGCATGACAGCTAAATTTTTCTTGACCAGAAAGATTCACTATCAGGATTCTACTAGTATTTATTTTCATTTTCAATTATTAGTTGACTATATATTAAGTTAACAAAATAAATCCCTGCAATTTATTTGTCAACCAATTAGTTGAGTCTACAATATTTGGCAACTAATCATTTCTTAAAATACAATAGAGTGGATTGTTAGCTAACAGAGATGAAGATTAGGATGGATTAATCATGGCTTGCTTGTAAGGTGACCTTATCCTATAAAGTGAAAACAACAAAAAAAAGTTGGTTTTATATTCATTAAAATAAAATAAAAAATTCATGCTGCTGTTTCCATGCTACTATTACCTTGTGACAATGATTGCAAACAAGCAATATATATGTGTGGGGGGAGGGGATTCACTAAAAATTTAAAAACAAATTATATTTTCTCAAGTGTTATGGGTTCATGATAAAAATTTAAAGTTAAAACCATTTTTTCTTACGACTGTAATATAGTACAATTCTCTGTTGGTAACAGGGGACAAGCTTTTTGACCATATGTAGCAGAATCGAGTCATGACTAGGCTGTTTCAATTTCAATTGTAACGCTTAAAAAATGAAGAATTGTGTCTTAAGATAACCAAATTTTTGTATATCCATTGTCAAAAGAGTGTTGGAAAAAAAAAATCTTAGACGATAGATTTCTATTTCATTTGTCCGCCGCATGCTTTCTGTCTAATGTAGCAAATGAAAAGCAGACAACCCAGAATGTATACTAAAAACAGCCTCGTACATCTGTCAAATCCACACGAGTTCTTCTCACTCAGACAGGCTTATACTATTATACGTATAAAAATATTGTCACCTATTATACGTCAATGAATAAATAAATAATTTGACGATTTCTAGATGCCACCGGTTGGGGAGAAAGGAATCTTTATAGCCAGACAATCCTTCTGGCATGCCACCCAACCCCCTACCTATAGTCCAAAACAAATGCAGGTGCAGCTATATTTGGAGGTTCAATTGAATTTAATATTTTTAATAAGAAATATAAATATATGCAAGGAATTGCTACTATTATATTAAAATATTATATTCAGGGCTCATAATTTCGAAAATATAAAGGTTTAAATCTATCAAGTTTAAATTTTGAATTCGCTACCCATCTAGAATTATTTTAAAATTAAAAATGAATTCAGAATTTGAACGAAGATATTGGATTCACGTGAACAAGTAGGGGACAGTGACAATAAACCTCTCCAGACAAAATTTTCTCTTTCCTGGTCTGGATTAAGTTACTACACTACTATATAAAGAACCAAACAGGTTCAAACAAAAGCAAACCATCTCACAACAATCTTATCCCAATTCAGAACTTAAAACATTTTCAGTCATATTTGAGCTTCAAAATCATGAATCACGAGATTGATAGAGATGCTGAAGCAGCAATAGAAGGTTTTAGGGGTACAAAGCCATTACCAAGAAGGGGTCAAATAAAATCAAGAATTGCAGCAAATGCTTTCCATTCCATCATTTCTGTGCTGTCAAAAGCCTCTTCACATCATCATCATCATCACCATTCTATCAGGAAAAGCTAAGAATAGTGAATTGGAGATATAGAAATCTTGAAAATAAATCAACAAATTGTAGTATTTCTTATTTTCCTTTTCTATGCCCTGTAACTTATTAGAAATTTTCTGTTAGGAATGTTGATATATTATGTACAAAGATATCTTTGATATTTCTGCAAATTAACATATACCCTATATTGGGTGTCATTGAAAAAGCAATAGTGGAATTTATGTAAGCTGAAACTATAAATTACTTGTTCCAAATTAATCAGATAATCTTTTTTTTTTTTTAAAAGGTGAGATTGAGAAAGCAATAGTGAAATTTCTGTTCAGACTCTCTTACGACTCCCTAAAATCATCTTATTTTGACAAAATATTTTTCTTAAAAGTATTTTTTTTTTAAACTACTTTATGTGAGAAGCAATTTGTGTTGGTTAATTAATTTGGAAAATACTTTTGAGTAGTAATTAGTATTTGACCAAGCTTTTGAAAATTACTTCTCAAAAAGCTACTTTTTGTTGCTTCTCAGAAATCGTTTCTACTTCTCAAAAGTACTTTTTTCCATCTAAAAGCTTGGCCAAACACCTCAATTTTTGGCTAAAAATACTTTTGACCAAAAAAAGAAAACCTTAGCCAAACAAGCTATTAGTCAATCGTATTACTGCGCGTGGCGGAGACACTTTCAATCAAGTGGTGTGAATGGACCACCGCTTCGCGCTTTGCGGAATTTTGTGTTATAAATATTTGAAGAGTCCAGAACCTAAATGTGATTCTTTTGGACATGTAGAATCGAAATAAGTGTAAAAAAAAGAGTGATATTTCTATATATAGTGCTCTTTTAAAGAGCGCTATACTTTAACGTTCGTTTTGAACATTAAGGTATAGCGCTCTTCTAAAGAGCGTTATATATATAACGCCTTTAATAATCGCGCTATGTATAGCGTTGCTTATAAAAGCGTTATATGTATAGTGTTTTTATAAATCGCGCTATACATACATAAGTAGTTGTCCAACACTCTTGTCTTTTTGTGGGACGGGTGGGGTCCACTCGATTTTTTTATCGACTTAATTGGCTAGGTCCCACATCCTAGTCAAGCCTTCTATTGTTGTGAGTTGCTTGTTTCAGACTCAAATTTTCATTCTTCAACTTTTCAAAAAAAAATAAATCGAGGTATTTTGATTTAGTTTATGTCGAAACTCGTATAAATAATGCATATTAGGTGTTTTGAATGTTTTGAATGTTTTTCATGTTGTTTTGTATTTTTTTGGCGATTAAATTGATATGTCATTTTTATCCGGACTAAGATATTAGTGTTCTAAAAAAATATTTAAAAATTGAGAAATCATTAAAGAAATTACTTTTACTCATGTTTTATATGTATTTTCGTGAATGTTTTGTGATTAAAATGTATCTGTTGTTTTTATCTAATTTAGATTATTTATTTTCTTAAAGACTAGTAATATAGTCCTCTTTTAACGTAGTAAAAAATATAGCCTTTTAGCGTAGTATCCCTGTTGTTTAAGTATTTCTTATACTGATAGATCAAACACAAACTCTGTCCAATTTACAAAACTTAACTATTTAGTTTACAACAAAATATAAAATTATGAAACTAACATGTAAAATAATAAAACTAACACATACAAGAATTCAGGATAGCTTGGTGCCACTGGGCCTCAAATATCGAGTCTGGAACCCATATGTGAATACTCTATCCCATTAAATATTGTATAAGTATAAAACATAATTATTTAATTTACAAAAAAAAATATAAAATTATGAAACTAACATGTAAAATAATAAAACTAACACATACAAGAATTCAAGATAGCTTGGTGCTACTGGGTCTCAATTATCGAGCCTGAAATCCATATGTGAATACTCTGTCCAATTAAATATTGTATAATTATAAAAATTAATTATTTAATTTACAAGAAAACATATAAAATTATGAAACTAATATGTAAAATAATAAAACTAACACATACAAGAATTCAGGATAGCTTGGTGAACTGGGCCTCAAAAATATCGAGCCTGGAACCCATATGTGAATACTATGTCCAATTAAATATTGTATAATTATAAAAATTAATTATTTAATTTATAAAAAAACATATAATTAATGTTGTTTAATTTACAGTAGACGACATGGACGTGCCCGCCTATGCATCCCAGACTTTTCTGCGATGAGCTATTAGTGTTACAGGGCGATCTTAGGTCCGCCCACATATGGGAGGGAGAGTTATTAGCCCAGACTCTCCGCGCCAGGAGAGTGGACGACACATGGGATTTTGTGAAAGGCAAAATTCTCCATCCCCGTGTAGTCCAGCGCTTGCGGGATATGGGCTTCTACAGGCTTTTTGAGATCGAGCAGCTGCAGCTCGATTGGTCTTTGGTCACGGCCCTGATAGAGCGGTAGCGATCGGAGACGCACACATTCCACCTGTCTATTGGCGAGGACACCATCACGCTGCAGGACGTGGAGGTGTTATATGGGCCTGTTGATGGACTTCCCGTTGCACTACCGCAGGCCATGGGAGAGATGACGCGTGAGCAGTATTTGGACATGCTGCAGCAGCTCAC
The DNA here is from genome assembly GCA_005239505.1 of Nicotiana paniculata. Classification (NCBI taxonomy): domain Eukaryota; kingdom Viridiplantae; phylum Streptophyta; class Magnoliopsida; order Solanales; family Solanaceae; genus Nicotiana; species Nicotiana paniculata. The sequence goes on from ML306072.1 coordinate 17,394, forward strand.
TGGTTTCAGGACACAGATGAGACTGCACACTCAGGGGCCAGTCGCCTGAGTTTGACAGCTATTCGACAGCATTTGGAGATATTGCACCCCGACATCACTGGCGAGACAGATGACCTGCATATTCACCGGTATATGAGGTTGTTGTTGCTCCTTATGTTTGGAGGGGTCTTGTTCCCGAACACTTCAGGGAACCTAGTCAGCTTGAGATTTCTTCATCATCTTGAGCGGCTAGATGATTTACCCCAGTACAGCTGGGGTGTTGTTGTTCTTGCCTATTTGTACAGGTAGATGTGTCGGGCGAGCATGGGCACCCAGCATGACGTATGTCGATTTTTGCCGCTGCTATATGTGAACACATATTCGAATACTCTATTCACTATAACATATCTAGTAAAAATTAATCTTAAATTTTACGCCAACTTTGTATGTTAGGTTTCACAGGCGGAGGTATGTATAGTGGATAGTGGACGCCGACTAAGTTATGGCTCATCATCGAGGGTGCTAGGGATCTTTCACAGGCACAAGTATGTTTTTATTAGTATTAAATTTAAATTTATTTTTTCTGTTCTCATTGATTTGCCTTAACTTTATTAATTTTCTTATTAAGGTTTCATCCTCGCCCGTCACGGGGCCGCTTTGTGCGATGCTGACCTGGTTGCTACGGATGATTATATCCAGGAGCCCGACGAGATCATGGTAAGATAATTTCAATTGTTGTAACTTAATATATGTTTTCATATACTGAGCTGACTTATTCTTCTGTAGGTTACTACTGGACCTATGGCCCCTTCTACCGGTCCTGCCAGAACTACTGATAATCATGTTGCAGTGCATCCTGCTATAAAGAGGCAACGTAATGAGGATGATCCTGACAGCATAGCCGGGCGGGATGGGATGCGCCTCAAGCCAGCGGCTGCATTGAAGCACACAGGCTGTGAGACACATTGATTTTTTTTCTTTCTTTTTGTATTTGATATAAATATTATTTTATGTAAATAATAGCAACAATTTTTATTATTTTCATTATATGCGCATTATGTATATATTTTCCCAGTTCTTCGTTATTTTACTGCTGCAACACAAACACAAACACAACAACTTAACATAATTTAAATTTGGCACACATAATGAAAATACATGACATGGAAAGAATAAAGATAAAATACTACACTCAACACATACATTGATTTGTTTAGTCCATTATTCTCTTCTTCAACCACTCAAATTGATCCAACAACCTATTTTTTTCTTCTTCCACCTCTTTTAGTTTCTCATTCAACACTGCAATTTCTCGTTTATACATAAACTCATCACGTTCATATCTTTTATTCAAATCATAAATATACTGCAAAGTTTTTTTGTAGTATTCCTGCTTACAGGGTTCATCAATCCACACCTCACAATTGTAAAAATTTCTGTTATTGCCATAAAACGTGTTCACACACATCCAGTATCTGCGCCCAACTTCACCATCATCCCAACAGTCCGCCATCATACATTTTTTGTCGCACTGTCACCTTGGTACATAAAGGCGTTCAGACATTTGTTATAGCGAAAAAAAAGCCCCTGCTTTTATGAAAAGTTTCTATTGGTTATTGTTAAACGCAGAAAATAACTAGAATGCGCTCGTTATTTATAGGCAAGGAAAAATATATAACGTAGTATTTAACCACGCTATGCTAACACATAACGTAGTATTTAACCACACTATGCGAACACATAACGTAGTATTTAACCGCGTTATGCTTCGCGTGTTAAAGATTCTTTTGGATACAAAACAACTTTTTCGCAGGCGGGCAACTTTTCAAGTCGACTAGACAACACACACAACGTAGTATTGAATCGTGCTATGCGAACACATAATGTAGTATTTAACCGCACTATGCTTCGCGTGTTAAAGATTCTTTCAGATACAAAACAACTTTTTCGCAGGCGGGCAACTTTTCAGGTCGACAAGACAACACTACGTTACATACACTTATTAAAACTACATTAAGAAAATGAAACACTACATGTATCCTTGATAGTTTGGCACATTAGAAGAACTCCCACAGGAGCTGGATTACCACCGCCACCCAAACCAGCTGAAGGATATTTTCGACGGTCGTATCCTGTTTGCGCGCATAAACGGTATCACGAACATCTATTTGGTTCCATATACGCGTTCTTTTCTGCACCTGTATTCGACGCAAAAACTCCTTGTTACACACCATTTTAAATGGTTCTGGCGACCAATAATGCTCAGCACCCACTGTCTGCAACTGCCCACTATAGGTGTTTAAGTATGCAACAACTCTATATTGATTATCAATGTAGTTGGTTGGCTTTAAACCAATATGTTGAAAGCACTTGATGGCATGTGAGCACAGCATGTGGTAGATGGACCATTTTCCACAAGAGCATAACCTTTTAGATTCATTTATGGTGTGTACATTATTCCCCCGGTTTTGATGGATAGCGGTACGAACTTCAAAAACATTATTGTTGTGATCATACTGTAAAAATGAATGCCAATGTGCTCGCCGCCTGTATTTCTCAAATCTCTTCATCGGCAGTGGCATAAATTCAACACCCTTTTCTATCAATGACGTTGCTGCTGCAACCCTTTCAACAAACCTCTCCTCCATCTGCTTGAATGACACCCGCACCATGGCAGTGACATGCAATCCTCGTGCCGACTTCAACAACTTGTTGAAAGACTCTGACACATTTGTAGTCATAATTTCCCATCTTCTACCACCATCCGCATGCAAATTACCACTTTTTAGGGGTATGTCGCAGTATCCAACGATAGGCTGCCTCTTCTTCCTGCCTGATAGATTCCACGTGCCTCCGGAATTTATGCTCTTGATGGTCTGTTGCTGCCATCCACATTAAATCATGCAGATCCTTGTTGGGATATGCCTTCTGAAAATTGTCATTCAAGTGCCTCACACAATAACAGTGGCAGGCATAAGGTTCTTGCCATGCAGGCAAATTCTCTACAGAACTTAAGATACCACCATGCCGATCAGATATTAGACAAATACCTAAACGCTGCTTGATAACGTGCTCTTTCAAATGGTTCAAAAATAGCGTCCACGTCTCTTGGCTTTCATTGGCACAAATAGCAAAAGCTAGAGGAAATATTTTCCCATTAGCATCTACTGAAATGGCGATCAACAACTTGATATCATACTTTCTATAGACATGTGTGTCGTCTATGGATATAAACGGTCGGCAATGCAGAAAACCATCAATTGCTGGTTTAAATGCCAAGAACACGTAATTGAATATATATTCTAGTCTTCCCGGACTCCGCTCAAGCTTCCATTCAATAATCGTCCCGGGGTTAAAGTGTTGCAGTGCGGCCATGGACCTGAGTAGAGATGCAAATGACTTATCCCAGTTGCCATAAATAATTTCAAACGCATGTTTGCACCCGAGAAATGCCTTTCTTTTGGTAATGGTATGGCCATATTCCTGGTGGGCTGATGTAATGCACTCTTTGATTTTATACCTTATGGACGCTTCAAGGTGTGGAATAAGGACAAGAGAAATCAAGTCAATATCCAAGTTGTAGTGATTCCCATTGAATGTGTCCATTTCACAAGTGTGGGTGCAATGTTTTTACCCACTTTCCATAGACTTGTGTTCTTCTTGATCGCACGCAACATCCAATGACAACCCGTAAATCATCTGCGGCAAACAACCTTGTATACATCCGTACTTGACTCATATACCGTCATCTTACGACACTCCTTTACGCTGTACATATTCGCCATCCTGATTATGTGCGCTTTATCAGAAAAAAGCATGCCCTTTTCCAGCACCGTTGGTCTAGAATAATCCCACATTGCTGTCCGAATTTCATCAAAATCCCTTGTGAGAGCATCCACATCCGGCATACTTGAAAAATGATCAAGGTAGGGAATCTGCCTTGAATGAAACGACGCTTGGGATTCGTACATTCTTGGTCTAACGGGGGGTGGAGCATACTCCCTCGTCAAATCAGGTCATTCATTCTCTTCCTCCTCATCACCAACCTCACGAGTGAAGGGTGTGTCGTCTCTGAAATCATCGGCATTGTTTTCATAATCACTGGTCTCTTCCTAACTCTGTGCATCTGCCAAATCCCGATTTAGTATGTCGTCTTCGGGCAATTGAGTCAGGACAAGTGGTTCAACTTGCTCGTTTTCACTACACACACAAAAAAAATAAGCTACTCAAATCAATAAATACTTTTCATATACCTGTATCACTTCACTTACCAGTCGTAATGTGTTGACATTTCTTGATGGACATTATCCTGTTGGTGATGACTCCTGGATGGACCACCATGATCCAACACACCAGAACTACGCATATTCCACTTGGGCGTGGGTTCATAACTTGTAAAATTCATATATGGCCGGTACCTTCTCTGGAATATATGAGTGTTAATACAAATTCAATACAACAAAAATATAAATCGTAACACAAAGGAAAATTAAAGTTTACCACTCGTCTTGTGGATTATGTAAAGCATGAGAGAAATTATTTTCTCGCTCCTCATTCGCCCGTGGTGATAAGTTTAAATCAGGCCAAACTTTTTCAGCTGGAACCTGTCCGACAAAAAGTGCTCCAGAATAACCACCCGATGACTGAGGGTTATCCCTACTATGCTCAACCTCATTATTGCGAACGTCTTCAACCTTGAAGTACATTTCCAATATTTTTATCACAAAATATTCCCGGTATTCATCCGAAGTCCTCAAAAAATCCCTCAAAATTTTATCATCGTCGATGTTAAACTCAGCATAACAAGCAATCCCTTGCGGAGTGACGGAATACAGATATCTTCCTGTTATTTTAAGGTTCACCGAATATTTTCTCACTCATTTTATTATATAAGAACGATACCAATCTATCGTACTCCATTGCAAGTGACGACTTAACATGACACTGTGGAGATAAACTATAGCTCATAGAGTTATTCGCCACCACAACCTCCCCCCCTCCCCCCCCTCCAATATAATGAAACCCTTACTTTTTGCTCTTCAGACATTATGAAAAAATGCTTGAGAATTTAACAAGAAGAAAAAATTTAACAGGAGTTAGGAATATATCTGAATGGATTTTTGTAAAATCCTAACGTCTTTAAATAAGGCAATACCTAACTCGAAGGGTTGAATTTTTTTAGGTATAGCGCTTTTTTAAAGAGCGCTATACCCATTTGAATTATTGTTATGTCAGTTAAATGCAGGAGACTTATTGGTGGACCCACATTTAAAAGAGCGCTATACCTTAACGTCCAAAACCGCCACATAGATATGTCACTCTTTTTTTAACACTTATTTCAATCCTACTTGTAAAAAAGAACCACATTTAGATTTTGGAACACATATTTGAAAATATGTCTTCAATTAAGTGATGTCATTCAACAGACCAAACGTGATATACTAAATCAACGGTGCTTACATAAAATTCTGCGTACATCCAATATAATGATTATCATTATTGGGCGCAAAATTACATCAAGAAAGCTAGCCAGAGTACATTTTTGTGGTATTATCACTTTTAGCCCGCGTCATAAATTATTTATATCTGGTAGCCAAAAAAATATATAAAACTTGTATAATTTTTATATATAACATACAAAATGTATATATACAATATACAATTTTTTTTATATTTTTCTGACTATTAATTTTACAGCGGCTATACCGTGTCATTTTTCCTACATTTTTATTGCAATGCCATGCATCTAAAAATCCCATTTCAACATATATCCATCAATCAAAGAAGTTCAGCTCCTGAAAAGTCATTTTATCAAAGATGGCATTATATATTATGGTAATTCAAGCAAAATGTTGGCCAAGACTGCAACTTTTAGTCATTTGTATGAGGAACTTGAGGGACGAGGTGGGGATAAGAGATTATTCAGGTTATCCAAGGCGCGAGAAAAAATGCGTGTGAATTGGACCAAGTAAAGTGCATCAAGGATGAATAAGATAGAGTTTTGTTGGATGAGGGGCTTATCCGTCGGAGATGGCAGACCTACTTTCGTTGTCTCTTGAACGAGGGGGGTGACATTAACATTGTACTGGGTGATTTGAAACTCTCCGGGAGTTGTTGTGACTTTGGGTATTGTAGACGGATTTGAGTTGATGAAGTTTAGGGGACTATGCGTAAGATGAGCAGGGGCAAAGCGACGATCAGATGAAATTTTGGAAGAGTGCGGGCAAGGCAGGCCTCGAGTAGCTCACTAGGTTATTTACTGTCATTTTTAGAACGAAGAAAATGCCCGAAGAGTGGAGGTGGAGCAGGATGGTTCCTATATACAAGAACAAAGGCGATATCGATAATTGCAATAACTATTAGGGTATCAAGATGCTTAGCCATACTATGAAGTCTGGGAGAGAGTGGTCGAACTAAGGGTGAGGAGGAGTATGACAATTTTCGATAACTAGTTTGGGTTTATGCCGGGGAGTTCGACTACAGAAGCCATCCACCTTGTTAGGATATTGATGGAGCAGTATAAGGATAGAAAGAATGACTTGCATACGGTGTCCATCAACTTAGAAAAGGCGTACGATAAAGTTCCGAGGGAGGTTTTGTGGAGATGTTTGAAGTCTAGAGGTGTACCTGTTGCCTACGTTAAGTTGATTAAGGACATGTATGATGGAGTAAAGAGCCGAGTGAGGACGGTGGGTGGGGACTCAAACCATTTTTTGGTTATGATGGGGCTGCATCAGGGGTCAGCACTCAACCCGTTTTATTTGCTCTGGTGATGGACGTACTGACGTTCCACATCCAAGGGGAGGTGTCGTGGAGCATGCTATTTGCAGATGATATTGTATTGATTTTTAAGATACGAGGCGATGTGAACGCGCAATTATAAGTTGGAGGCAGACCCTGGAATCTTAAGGTTTCAAGTTGAACAGGACCAAGACAAAATACTTTGAGTGTAAGTTCAGTGGCAAGACTCAGGGAGGGGAAGGGTAGGTAAGGCCGGACTCGCAGATCATACCTAGGAGAAGGAGTTTTAAGTACATTGGGTCTATTATTCAGGATGATGGGGATATTGATGAAGATGTCGCTCATCGTATCGAGGTGGGATGGATGAAATGAAGACTCGTTTCCGGTGTTTTGTGTGACAAGAAGGTGCGACTGAAAATTAAGGGTAAGTTCTACAGAGTGGTGGTCAAACCAATGATGTTGTATGGGTCCGAGTGTTGGCCAGTCAAGATCGTCCATGTCAAAAATATGAAGGTAGCAGAGATGAGGATGTTGAGATGGATGTGCGGGCACACCAGGTTAGATATGATCAGAAATAAGGTTATTCGCGACAAGGTGGACGTGGTCCCTATTGAGGACAAGATGCAGGAAGCACGTCTTAGGTGGTTTGGTCATGTGAGGAGGATGAGCACAAACGCTTCAGTGAGAGGACATGAGAGGTTGACATTGGAGGGCCTATGAAGAGGTAGAGGTCGGCCAAAGAAGAGGTGGGAATAGGTGATTAGGTAATACATGGCGCAACTTCAGCTGACCGAGGACATAACTTTTGATATGAATGTATGGAGGTCGAGGATTAGGGTAGTATAGTAGGTAATCTAGAGTGTTCATAACAGTAGTATTGGCACGCAGTCTCGTTTTCTGTTGGTAGTAGGATTTTATGACTAATTGTTATTTCTTTCATTGTTGATCACCTTACTGTCTTGTTGTTTTTATTCTGCTTTTATATGGCTTTTTGGTACTCTCCCTTCTTGTCTATATTTTTATTAATGTGGTGCTTATGCTCTCCTGAGCCGAAGGTCTATTGGAAACAACCTCTCTATCCTCACAAGGTAGGGGTAAGACATGCGTACACACAATCCTCCCCAGATCCCACAGTGTGGGATAATACTGAGTATTATTATTATCGTTGTTATTGTAGCCAAAATAGTATATAAAACTTGTATAATATATATATATATTTATATATATATAGCAATCAAAGAAGTCCAGCTACTGGAAAGTCATTTTATCAAACATAGCATTATATAACATGGGAATTGAAGCAAAATTTTGAGCCACCTTTGCCGCTATACTAGAAACTTCTTCATATCATGGGAATTCAATAATTTTTTATACACATTCTTTTCAACAAAAGAGATCCAATTAGATGCCATTCAAACCATATAGCTCTCCCCTTAATTGCAGCATAAACCTTAAAAATCCAAATCTGAACATGGCCCAAAATCCCAATTTCAAATAGTTTGAACAAGCAGCCTTTCAAGTACTGTTTTGGTAATCACTATCCCATTTATCATGATCTTATGCAAAGGGAGACATATATGATTAAATTAGTTGCACATGATAATAAGAACTTCGTAGAGTTCCCATACCACATAATCATGACCTCTTTGTCCACAATAAATAATTTTTTTAGATTTCAAAAATGAATTAATTATTTTTTTCCTACATCGTTCATAGAGTAAATAATGTTGGAGGATGTGTTAGGAGTGTTTACGTAAAGAAATAGTAAAAACTAATATGATCAATTATTGTTAAAATGTCAAATCTATGTGAAAAAACTAAAATAATATTTATTGTGGACCAAAAAAAGTAATTAATAACCTAATAACTTAAAATACTTAAAATTCTTAACCCACAGGCCATAACCTTGAAATCTTAACTAGGGCTCTTTTGATATGACCAATTATATGTTTATAATCCAAGCAATGATATTTCTATGGCTAGAATGAATCTAATAAGATTTGGCACTTATAGAGTGATCTCAATAGTATTATGTCGAATTACGGTTTGTCCAGCACATTTCTGGACAGAGTATTGTTTTTTTTTTAATTATTATTTATTGAATTAAGGTAGTCAGAAATTCATGTGCTTCTTCCCACGATTTACACGAAGATGCCATGAGGTTTAAAGTTCCGAGAAATTTCAACTTTACCAAATAAGTTGGTCTCTTGTGTGTGGCATAATGATCTTTTGATAATTATATTTTATTGAAACATATTCATGTTATAAGCAGTAGATCGTGACACGTGTCAAATTCACAATTACAAATGAGCGGTGATAAACCTTGTGATAAATAAAGGAAACAACTACTCCGAAGAGAGTCAAAATGAAAACGAGAGATATAAACCCAAAAAAAAAAAAAACGAGAGATAGGAGAGTTGGCCAATTTATTTATTTTTATAATAATTATGGTATTCGGAACAATTTTTCTTTATAATATTACAAATTTATTCTTAAAATGATTGGTGCGAAATATCATGAAATAACAACAAACGATATAATCTATCCAACTATCATATTTATCTAACGATAAAGTACAATACAATATGATACATTACAAAACAATATGTAACAACCATCCAAAAATCTATATATATCTTTATGTAAGTGCAACTGAAAAATCAACCCCTCTTATTAATTTCCATCTATTTCCTAGTCATAGAGGGAAATATTTTGAACGGTTCCCTTTTTCATTTTTATTAAAATCTAGTTGTTTACCAAGAAAACAACAGAAAATAGCAGGATTGATAGAGACAACAACGAAAATGATAACCCACCAATTTTGGCAGTCTTTATGGTTACTGTCTTTTTTTGTGTTTCACCTGGCGTTCAGTATTTATATTGGGACTTGATTAAATTTAGTTTTGCATCAAAAAATCCTATATTAAAAATTAAAACACTTTATACTTAAAAACTCGAACTTGAAATTTCTGATTAAAGATGAATGAGTAGTTAATACTCTATCACAACCCTCGTTGGTCTTTATGGTTACTGGTTACTGTAAACACACACAGGTGTTCGCATATAAGACGCACCGAACCGACTCATCTGCCGAGCTAATTATTCAAATCTATCCATTTGTAATCTTCTTAATTTTTGAAACTAAAATTTTAGATAAAAATATTTAGAAAGAGTGGTGTATTGTTTGAATAGATATAAAAGCAAACGGTACTAACCAATTTCCTTAGTTGGAATTAGTATAATTTATGGTTGAAGCTGTAAAATTATTTACTTATAGTGATGAATTTATATTTACAGACACAAAGAGGTAATAATAAATACAGTGTTCTTTAATTTAATATTTCTTCAAAAGGTACGTGCAAATGCTTGTCTGAATTTAGTTTTTGATCTCAAAAAGCCAGGCGTTAATGCTTTATCTAATTCAATGTAGCTTGAAGCAAAGTTCAGTAACCTGGCCGGCCATAGTTTTATTAATTACATCACGTTGTGAATTTCAAAATTAATTATCACAAATCAAACATTATATAATTAACTATTAGGTATACTATATCAATTCACAAATTGCTAAAATACAATCATAAAAATTGTAAAAGTGAATTCTTAAAGGTGTGTTACAGTGTTGGTAGGAATTAAATATTTCTGGACAATGTTTTTGATAAACAAGTTAGTAATGTTTAGTACGAATGTTTTTTCACGAATTTTTTTTTATTAAAATGAGGAAAATGACTTATACCTCACTCACAGACCAAAGTCATTTTCCTTACCATTATCATAATATTTTAACTTCATGTTACTTATTCCAACTTAGCTTATAAGCTATTCTAATTAATCTTTTGTACTTAAACTTTTCAATCAAAACATACTCTCCGATTAGTTAATATTATTAATCCTTTAATATATATATTTTTTTCAAAAATATTTTCATCTCGACAACTAAATACTAACAAAATACTTGTGAAAATATTTCTCCAAAAATCATTTTCTATCGTAAACATAAAAAATAAAAATAAAAATAAAAATAAAAAAATCTTCATACCACGTACAGTCACTCATTCTATTTTTTGCCTTCTATTTTATTTTTATGTATAAGGCTCATGTTGGGAAAAAAACGAAACCCTAATGTTATGATCAAACTATACGGTCTGCATATATATATATTAACTTTTTTAAATTTTACAGTATAGAATATTATTGAGTATGTTATTATTGTTGTCGGAAGAAAACTAATGGAGAGTAATTTATGGGACGTTATAATCGGCGTATTAAAAGAGTGGCGACATTTATTTATTTGCCAAACCCAAAGGTCAACCGTATCCAAAGTGTGATGCCATTGATTTGTTACTGTTTGCTGTAAAAAGAAGGCAAAACGTTACTAGTATAGTAATTATTTGTTCCCACGTAAACCCTCCTACAAATTAAAATGCATTTGCAGTTCCTATGCATTAATTAGGAGAGATTTATTTATTTATTGAATTTAGTTTTTGGGTTTCGTATTAATTCCATCTTAAAGAAGTAGATGCATGATTGAAAGTTTGTAGTGTTTCTTTTATTAATGCAATCTTTAAGGAAACACAGTTTTTTGATGGGTTCACAACTTTTTATTATTCCGTTTACGTTTTTGTTTTTGGTTTATTTTACAGAAATTATATTCTGAATACTGATAAAGAACACCCTTATTTTATATAAATAAAAAAATTATTTTTGATAGATCGCGGACTATTAGCTAATCATTCCTCGTCAATTTATATGAGTTTTTATCTATAACTCAGATTTACCATTTCCCCAAAAGTATCACCACTCTTTGTATATTTTACCATCTGAAGACAAAATTTTCCAAATGAATATTTAAACTGGAAATTACCTTATTTTCGCACAAAAAATTCCTTTTAAATAAAGTTAATTTCCGACAATTGGCAGGTCCATAGATTTAATTTTCCCCGAGGTACATGGATTAAGTGGGTTCACAAGGGGATCAAATCCCACCGACCCCAGTAGCAAATAAATACTCAATACTGCATTGTCTTTTCCCCCTCAGTTTATTAATTTGATGACACGCGTCACCTTGAAACTTTTTCTTTCTGCCCACACAAAGTACACTACCTACTGTGTGAGAGAGAATGAAAGAGATACCGACCCGACAAAAAAAGTAGTACTACTCTTTGATATTAATTATGGGCTTTCGTCGGTCCTATGCTGTGATATTTAGATACCGATTCAGTATTTTTGGTATTTAATTTTTTAAAATATAAAAAAATACTATTTTTAATTAAATTTTCTATGGTTTGATTTTTTTTTTTTGGTTTAGGTTTATTCGATTAGGTAACTTTAGTCTATTCGATTTGAATACCTACTGGTGCATAGAGATATAGACTGTAATATTCTAAATTAAAATACTCAAAAGTATAAAACTAAAAATATTTATTGACAAAAATTTCGTCCAAAACTAGCAAGTATCAACCTAGAAAGAGAAAACCGTACATAAAGAATACATTTGATCATTAGAAATATCTTGTTACTTACTTAGAGTTAATTGACGAACTTTTAGAGAATAAAAAGAAAGTAAATTTTCAGATTTTTATATTTATGTTATAATTAATAATATGTGTATTGTGTAATATAATATATATTTCGGTACAGTATCGGTATTTTTGGTATTTCATTTTAAAATATCAAATACCATACCTAATACCAATATTTTTTAAAATTTAAACCAAATAACATACCGGGTTACCAAAATATCAAATACTAAATAGTAAAATTTTTGGTTTCATATGGTAATTCAGTATTTATCAAATTATGCACAATCATAATATTAATACCTTAGTCTCATATTATTATAAGTCGTTTATTCTAAAAATAGTTGTCTCAAATTATTTGTTATTTTAGAAGTTTAAAATAAAATAAATTATATCTTTCTCGTTATATCATTAATAATAGTAATTGTTCTTGAATATGTAGATAGCACAAAAAAAGAATAAATATTCAATAAAAAATTTATATTTTAAGACATAAAATAGAGTAAAATAGTTCAATCCTTCTCCTAATTAATAATTTTAATTGTGCGTGTAAAAAAAAACATGACAGAGGGAGAGAGTATATTTTTTTTGGGGTTTGTCCGGTACATATATTGGATCTCGACTATATTCGAATTCACGCCGGGTAAGAACCCATTCAGGAGGAACACTATCTACCAAAGAATTTTTTATATTCAGAGCTCGAACTCGAGACTCCTGGTTAAGGCAAAAGCCCCCATGCGCTCCATCACATTTTTTGGTGATCTCTATGATATTATATAGATTTACTATTGCTCAACCGTTCTACTTTTTTCTTTTTCTTTTTCTTTTTCTTTCTTTTGCAGAAATCAAAGGTCGTGAAATGTGAATTGTGGGGAAAAAGAAATACTGCTACTACTAGAAAACATAGAAGGAAAAGGAGTGATACTGAATTATGGCAACGATACAAAAGTATGCGGCGGAATGGATGAGTTTTCTCTATCCTTCGGCCTTAGTGAGATTGATGAATAGGTTTTCAATAAGGAATAAAAAAAGATAATCTATTTATATAAAGTTTTTCGTATTTATATAAAATTTATGAAAAGAATATATTCTGAAGCATGCAATATGAATAACCTACTTTAATATAAATATTAATTTTGTTTCTATAGTTTAAATTCGTCACTCGTAAATTACACCAAGATAACTTTACTGTTTTTTATACTTCATTTATTTTCAATAGGGAACTATTTTTCCTTACACGAGTCATATAAGTGACACAAATCTAGATTAATTGAATTTGTAAGTTTTAAATATAGAAATTAGCGGTGGTGAGTCAAATTGTCTTTTAGTATGTCCACTTAGAGATTCTCGTAAAAGTTTTGACTATAGAAATTATAATATATAAAATGAAAAATTGCTTTTTGACACAGTTTAGTTATGTTTTAAATTGACTTCTAAACACACTATTCAAGGTATAATAAGTGACAGTTAAAAGTAATAAATGGAAATAAGCAAGGATTTAAATAATATAAATAAAAATTATCTCAAAAGATTTTAAGAAGATGTATATTATATGGCAGAATGTTTTCTTAAGAGATCCAACGCTTCTCAAAATTAATTTAAATATACTTATAACACACTATGGAAAGTAAGTGTCTAAGTGATATTAAAGGTTAGATTTGTCAGAGCACGACTTAGCTAGTGCAATTTACCTATCCTATGAAATTTGCAAGCTATTGTATAGGGGTGAATTTCCATGATAATACTCCAAAAAAAATAATTTGTTAGTTATGAAAGTTATGAAAATTACTGTTAATAGTGCTTTTCGTATAGTTAAATTTTAAGATATTTGTATTTTATAACAAAAGAAATTACTCCAAATAACATCTAAATATTGTAGGGGTACAATCAACATCTTTAGAATAATATTCTTATATAATAATAATTTTTTATAAAAGTTAAATCTTTCAAAATTAATTTTTATGTTATGTTATAATATATAACAGTACTTCACCTCTCTTATTACGATTTTAACTATTTTTGGTGACATTAAGCTAAACAAGAAAACAAAAATCAAAAACTAAAAAGATGACACTTTAGCTAAAGGACTCTCCTTTTCTTCTCTCTTCCTCTTAGCTGTAGCTGAGAAAAATCAGAAAGAGTGCGGCCTCTTCTCTTCTTGATATCAGCAATTCCCCAATGCATGTTGTTTTCCTTTTCTCCTGAAATCCCTTATGTATTTTTCAGCCTTATCTCTTTAGTCTCTTCTACATATTCAAACATCATCTTCTCCTTTTTACTAGATCCAACAGTCACCACCTCAAAAATTTCAGAAAATCGATAACGAAATACCAAAATTTTGGCTTGATTTCTTGAAATATCCTCGTCAAACTTGCGGAATTATTGTTAGTCTGAGGGATTATTGTCTTGGGTTTTGTAAAGGGAGTGAGAATGAAAGTGACGCAGAAAGAAAAAGATTCAGAAAAAGTTATCTGTTGGGATCATCAGATGAGAAGTTCTTCTTCTGGGTCACCACTTGGTTTACAAAATCGAGCTTTGCCTAAATTAATGGTGTCGCTCATCCTCTTTGTTTCTGCCACTTATATTGTTTACACTCTCAAGCTTGTTGATGTTTCCTCTAAACCCTGCAACAGCAACGACGTCGTTTTCACTCGTAACAGTCTACTCCTTCATTCCTCCTTTAATTCCACTAAGGCGATCCAACCCTTAATTGTTAACGATGAAGAAAAAACGGGGCTTGAACATATAGTTTTCGGCATTGCAGCGTCAGCAAAGTTGTGGGAAAAAAGAAAAGATTATATAAAGCTATGGTGGAAACCGGAGGAAAAAATGAGAGGTATTGTTTGGTTAGATAAACCGGTAAAAACGGTAAAAGATGACCCGGAAGCGTTGCCGGAGCTGAGAATCTCCGGCGACACTTCCCGGTTTTCGTACACGAACCGACAAGGTCACCGGTCGGCGATACGAATATCGAGAATTGTTTCGGAGACTTTAAGGTTAGGGATGGAAAATGTGAGGTGGTTTGTAATGGGAGATGATGATACAGTTTTTGTAACTGATAATTTAGTGAGGATTTTGAATAAGTATGATCATAATCAGTATTATTATATAGGGAGTTTAAGTGAGAGTCATTTGCAGAATATTTATTTTAGTTATAGTATGGCATATGGGGGTGGTGGATTTGCTATTAGTTATCCTTTAGCTAAAGCTCTTGAGAAAATGCAAGATAAGTGTATTCAAAGGTATCCTGGACTTTATGGTTCTGATGATAGAATGCAAGCTTGTATGGCTGAACTTGGTGTTCCTCTCACTAAAGAACTCGGTTTTCACCAGGTTAGTTTTGTTTCCTATTTTTTTTTTTTGCTCTTTTTGCCGACAATGCATTTATTCGTAGCAAATCTGATATGACTACCTAGAAAATAAATTAATAACCTACTATAGCTTGTTGCTGTTATCTTTTTGGTGTATGTTGGTGTTAATCCATTGTCTCTTTTCGTCTTCTTGAGCCAAGGTTTTCTATGAGAAACAATCTCTCTACCCCGTGTAGAGATAAGGTATGCATGCACACTACACCTCCGCGGACCCCATTTGTGGGATTTTACTGGGCGGTTATTGTTGTTGTAACCTACTATAGCTTGTTAAATTGAGATGATGGTGTAAAATTGTTTACACTATCGGTGCATATATCTTAAATTGAATTTTTATTTGTATGATTTGTTTTTACCATTTTCACATTGCAATGTTCTCTTGAAATAGTTATCAATGTGGGAGAAAAACCTGACAACATCTCGCATTGTGGAGTACTTTTCACTGCATTTTCACTATTGGTAGTGGGGTTTTCTTAATGAGTCATAAAAGACATCACATGTGTATCTGATCACTACATGTCACTAGAGGAGTCTGTTAATTTTGTGAATTCTGGGACAAGTCAGTATATCAATTGTCACATGTGCGCCAAACTCACAGAAGAAGAATGCAAGAGTGGCAGTAGAAGCTTGGAGATTTCTATACTAACTTAAAGATGACATTTTTATGTGAATTCCCCAAATAAAATAAAGAAAAAGGAAAGAAAAAAGAGGTTCCTTTAATTTGCAGATTTGAGTTAAATCTGTTTTCTCGGGAGGTTGTGGTTGCTTGTATTGTTTTTCTCCTTGTTACTCTTTTGATATTCTGCTTGAGTTGTCTATGAGAAGATATTTTTATGTTAATGACTAGTCTTGAGTAATTAGTGGCGGAATGCAGTACTTGTGCTGGTGAATGCAGGATTTTGCTTTTTTTAATTGAGGGCATAAAGAAGTTTAATCAGTCGCCATGTTCGGATCTTATCATGTCCTAGATGGGGTCGTTTGTATTTTGTCACTATAAGCAGAAATACCTTCTAATCTGTGTATTCTTGTTTCAGTTTGTGGCTTGTGCATCTATGAATTTATTGACAATATAGTAGCTTTTAGTTCTTCTGTTTACTGCATCGTGGAAATTGCTGGCCCAGATGTAATTGTGACTGTGCTTTGTCTTGTTAATGATTTAAATAAAAGCCTGTCTGATTATGGCTTTCTTCATTATGGCAACACAGTATGATGTGTACGGGAACTTATTCGGGCTTCTAGCATCACATCCAATAGCACCATTAGTGACATTGCACCATCTTGACGTGGTGGAGCCAATCTTCCCCAATGTGACTCGAGTGCAAGCTTTAGAGCGTCTTACAGTTCCAATGAAGCTCGACTCAGCTGGTCTTATGCAACAATCCATTTGCTACGACAGAGCTAATGGTTGGACCGTGTCAGTATCATGGGGATTTGCAGTTCAAATATTCCGTGGCATTTTGTCTCCTCGGGAAATAGAAATGCCGTCAAGGACCTTTCTTAATTGGTATAAAAGAGCAGATTATACTGCATATGCTTTTAACACGAGGCCAGTTGCGAGGAACCCATGTCAAAAACCTTTTGTGTTTTATTTATCCAATGCCAAAATGGATCCTTACAACAACCAAACAGTGAGCCAGTATACTCGTCATCGAGTTCCTCATCCAGCATGCAAGTGGAAGATGGCAGACCCTGCTGATGTTGATCGCATTCAGGTCCATAAGAAGCCTGACCCACATCTATGGGATCGGGTAAGTTCCTTTAGTTTATTCACTTGTTTTTTGCTTCATAATCATCAAAGATGCATGTTACGGTAGTATCTCTCGATGGTGTTCTTGGGTTGGGTGGGCCTATCTATACTTAGTCTGATATCAGATAGGGAAAAGGTATATTCCTGTAAAAGGTTGATTTGAACTGATATGCATATATCTTATTAGCTAACTGAACAACAGGATGGGAGCAGGTTAATGCATTTGCAAATAGCAAGAAGTTACATTTTGTTCTTTTATATGGAGCCCCTTCTCGTCTTCATATAATGACCAGTGTATATTGATTTTGGGCAGTCTTCAAGGAGGAACTGCTGCAGAGTCTTACGCTCAAAGGCGAAAAGCATGGTGGTGGATGTCGGTGTCTGCAGGGAAGGTGAGGTCAGTGAAGTATGACGATGTATGACTCTCAAGCCTTTCCTCTACACATTCTCTCCGTGTATTTTTCTCACGATTGATTCTCGAATGTATTTCTTCATTTGTTGAATTCACGTTAAATTTTCTTGGATCCATCCAAATTTAACTTATAGTCACTACATTTAGAAAAAAAGATGAGCTGATGTAAAATATCCTAAGTATATACTAGATGTCCTTATATGACTACTAGTGTAGCATAGTTCTTTCAGTAAAATTCTGAACTTCATCTCCCTTTCTGGGTTCCTAAAGTCTTCTCAGTTTATTTTTCTGTAATTTCATTTAAAGTTCTCATTTTTCTTCCTTCCTAGTGGCTCCCTCTACCTTTTTCTGGTACAGTTATAACAACATTTCACACTATAACGGACAAGTTTTAATTGGAACCAATTTTCCATGTTACGTTATAATTATGTTCTCTATATTAGGACTTCACTATTGCAGCAAAAAAAAATTCGGAACAAACGAGGCTGTTGTAGAAAAGCTCGACTGTAGCTTATATGCATGCTGAGTGAACAAGTACCTTTTCACCATGGCGTATGCCGTAAGACCTGCTTCAAATGGAAGGATTTCTTGTTGTATGTGACAATATAAAGAAGGTACAAGATGTAGATGATGCTAAAGTGTCTTGTTAAATGGAGACTATTTGATTATGAAACACTTACAAATTGAAAATGATTAAAGGCCAAGTTTCCGCTATGTGCGAGCTTCGAGGAAGGGCCGAATCACAAGGATTTTTACGCAGTCTTACCTTGTATTTGTAATGCAAGAGGTTGTATCCACGGTTCGCTATGTGCGAGGTTCGGAAAAGGGCCGGACCACAAGGATCTTACGCAGTCTTACCTTGCATTTCTAATGCAAGAGGTTGTATCCACGGTTCGAACCAGTGAACTCTTGGTCACGACAGCAGCTTTACAAATTGAAAATGATTAATTACATTAAAAGAAGCTTCCATTTGCTATTTAATATTGCTACTTTGTTAGTGCTTCCTCCATAGTTTTCATTAATTAATTTTTCAAAGGTACCAGAAAAACTTTCTCCATTGGAGTGGAGAGGTAATAAATCTAGAATGTACTAAAGGGAACTTAATACAAGTCAATTTCATTTTATGAGTAAACAAATCTATCTCTTACTAGCATCTTTACACAAGGGTACTTTTTATATATTATTGTATGTTTTATAATGAGTTTGTCAAAGTAAACTGGACTTTGCAATATTGGACCCTAGTCTTTTGGATGCTTATTTTCCCCCTTAGAAACAACATTTTCTCCTTTTGGGTCAAAGTCGGTTCTTGATTCCCACCTATAACATCAATCATTTTGTTTTAAAAATAGAATAGGGAGCATATTGTTTAGTAAAATAATGAAAATGGTGTCTCAACCGAGAAATGTGAATCTTGAATTCATTATTGAGAAACATAATATGTCTGGGTCAAAATGAAGACGTGGGGACACTCACCTACTCTTGACACTAGTTTGAACTATGACCTTTTGATTATTTGCTTTTCCCTTTGGTACACTATTTTTTAATTTTACAATAGGAAAGTATGGGGAACCGTTGTTTTGATCATTTACTATTTTGTTGCTTTTATTCTGCTTTTATATGGCTTTTTGGTATTGTTATTTCTTGTTTATTTTTTTTATTAATGTAGTGCTTATGCTTTCCTGAGCCGAGGTTTCTATTGAAAACATCTCTATCCTTATAAGGTAGGGATAAGGTGTGCGTACATGTAACTTTCCCCAGACCCCATGGATCCAATAAGCGTGTGTTTGGTGATTATTTTGTGGACTAAAATAGATATAGTTTTGTTTGTTGTATTGTGTGAAGTGGCACAAAGTCAAAGCTAGTGGTTTGTATTAGGTTAAATTAGTGGAAAGGGAAAGTGGGGGTGTTATTTTGTCACTTAACTTGGAGAGTGACAACTATAGCTGCAAAAACACAACATAGGGACATGATCTCATGACCCGGTCCAACTGCATTCACATTAAAACAAGATCTAAGATTTGTGCTAGGAGAACTTGATATTTAGCCCCCGTTTGGTCATAGATTTTGGTTAAATCTTTTTAACAACAATAAAAAAAATGTTTGAAAACATTGTCAGCTCATAGATCATGATCATTTTTGAAAAACAAAATATAATACGTTATGCCACCTACAGCTATGCAAAAGTAGCAGAGAAAGCACAAATATAATTTATTAAATACCATAAAATTCATACATCATCCATCCATCAGCACATTACAACACGAATGAAAATAAGTAAATGTATTAATTTAACTTTATTAGAATGATGGTGTGACCCGAGTTGGAGGGCAAATAGGACATAGTGACAATCCAGAATAAAACGATTTTATCTCGTTCACTTTAGGTTTGGTTACATTTAATTCATTTACTTTAAATTTAATAGTTGATAATACCCAATACCATTAGGATCCTCCACAGTGAAAATTCGAGTAACAATGAATAGTGCATCGGATATCTCAACTGGATAGAACTGAACTGGTTGGCAAAAGATATGCGTCAAACCTTTTTCTTGGAAAGCGAGTAAAATTCGCGATAATTTAAATTCTATGGTAAAATTTTTAGGATTGAACTCGTTATATTGTTAGACTTATGTGTTCATATCTACTATTTAATTTTAGTATTTTTTAATGTATAAATTTATACTCCGAGCCGAAAGCGCTGAATTCAATTGAATCCGATAACTCTATATTGCATCTACCCCTGTTTAAGAATAGAGGATGGTAGAGAAGGCTTATAAGAAATAAACAATTCGAGGGCATTTAATTATAGTATGTTCCAAATCTTTCTATTATTAAAAGGAAATGAAAAAGTCATCTTCTTAAGTCGAGTGGCAGCCTATAAAAAAATTACATGTTTAAGTAGTAAATAATTAGTTATTGATTATTATTTTTAAAATTAAATATCTATAAAATAAAATATTTTATAATAAAAAATAAAAAAAATTAAAAAAATTGTTCATTCAAATTAGAGAGTAGTTGCAAGTTGGATTTTTAAAATTATTTAAAGAGTTTATTTATTCATAAAACTATTGAGAATAATAGAATATATCAATTATTAAAAGGAGAGGAAAAAACTCTCTCCTTAAATCAAGTGGCAGCCTTGAAAAATCCACCTGGCATAAGTAGTTAATAATTAGTTATTGGTTATTGTTTTTGAATTTAAATATCTATAAAATAATATAATAAAATATTTTACAAAAAAATAAAAATTAAAAAAAAATTATCCATTCAAATTGGAGAGCAGTTTCAAGTTGGAGTTTTAAACTATTTTAGTTATTTAGCTAATAATAGAAAAAAACCATATGGCATAAGAAAAATACATAACAAAAAAGTTATTTGATGACTGTATAAGTCCCTTTTGTTCATTAAAATTCAGATAATATTATTGAAAGCAACAAAATAAAAATTGAAATAAAAAATATTTTAAGATTAATAAACCTATATATCTTCTCTTATATTAAAAAAAGAAAGGGAGCTAACAAAAATATTAAATAAAATAATATGCTAATAAAAATTTCTATTAACAATGTAAAAATGCTAAACATTGGATAATACAATAAAGAAAAATATCGAACAAAAAATTTATTCAATTACAATATAAGTCTCTTTAATCCTATATTAACAAGGATTTGGAAAATCAGTGTATAACCCAAGATATTTTTGGATTTCAGCCGAACATAATCGTAAAAATAGAAATCAATAACAAAACGAATTAGAACATGAAACAAATTAGCAGAACGAATAAGAGAAAGAGAAGTTCAGAGAATAAATGTGTGAATGTGTATGTTTAGGTTCTGCTTTGCTTGCACAAGTAATATAGTAATAAAAATCGGATAAAATTTGTAACTTCAAACCTCTTATTTTTGCAGTATTAGTCGCATATTTCTTAAATTGATTTTGAAATAGTTAAAGTTGTAAATAAAGAAAAAATTAAACTTCGATTATGGCTTAAATAAGGAGCCCAAAATTGACTATTTGTACTTGCTCCTCCTTTAACGCTCAAACCACATACTTTCGTACCTAGACAATTCGTCCTTCGTGTCAGAGGCGTAAGGATTTAAGATTTATGTGTTATGAATTTGCTTTAAAACCCATAACTCGTCTTAGTTCTGGATTCGCAATTAAATATTAATACATTTTTAATGGATTTCCTAATATAAATATATTTTTTAAGTAAAAATGAACCCAGTACCGGCTCAAGGGCCAATCGACTGAAGCAAGGGCTTTAGGCCCCATTTGTTTTATAATAGCAAAAATAGGTTAATCTATAGTAATTTTTGTAGAAAATATTTAATATTCATGGTAAAAAGGTATAAGATTCTTATATAAAAAAAGATGAATTACTTAACATCGGCAAAAATATTAAAAGCGACTATATATTTTGCCTGGAATCCTTAAGATCTGATCAGCCCTTGATAGCGTTTAGTAGGGATGTGTATGCATACAATAATTATTGGATTTGAATTCATAAAATAATTTGGACTATATTTTAAATTCAAGATATATTAGTTCAAATAAATTTATTGGGCTAATATAATTGGATTAGTTATATAAGTCAAACATATATGGATTAAATAAATAAGTCTTAATCCATAGGGCTAAAGTGATGAACCCACTTTATTAAGCCTATGATTTCATCTTCCTAGAGGCCGAAATTGATGTCACGTGTCATATGACATGACACGCCAAGTCAAGTGGAAGAGCCAATATGATTATGTCACGTGTCAAAATGACAAGGCATGCCAAGTCAAATTAAAAGGCCAATGAAACCGCGCCACATGTGCAAGTGACATGTTCTGGCCAATCAAATGCGACCTTATCACTCTTCAATCTGATTGGTCGGAAAGAGTTTGTTCTTATCATAACTCTTCCCTCCCACAACTATAAATAAGGGTCTTCATAACTCAGAAAAGATACCGGAAGTTATAACAAGAAGCAAGAAAGAGCTCGTGGATCAAACGCTGCAAATTCTTCCACAAGTTTCAAGCTTCAAGAAATCAAGTTCAAGTTCAAGAACAAAGAAAGAATCAAGTGCAAGCTCAAGAACGAAGAACAAACCAAGGTTCAAGGAGTACGAGTTCAAATCAAAGTTCGTACTAGTTGAATTCAAGATCATCGTTCGTGGCAACAAATATAGATTCAAGATCAAGCTCAAAGGCCCTTGAATTTATTTACTATTGGAAAGAAGAATCAGAGGATTCATAGAGATTGTAACACTCAAATATTTGAAATCAAATACTACGATCGTTGTAATATTTTTCGATTTTGATTTTATTTTCTCGACGCAAATTTATTGTCTACAAATTCTGGCACGCCTAGTTGGACCATCTCTGCCTCTCATTTCTTCTTTCCAAGTTCAAGAACAAGATCTAACAATTCGACCATGGAAGAACAAATTGCAAATTTGACCGAAGCACTTGAGATGTTGACCAAGTATATGGAGGATCGAGATATTCACCTCGAAAAGTTAGCAAATGAGATCGAGATCTTAGCAGAAGCGAAATCAATTCAAGCACCTGTGGAGCTTTCCGAAGATAAAGAAGGGGGAGAATCCGCTGCGAGGAAAACTATAGTGGTCAAAGAGATCCAAGTTTCTTCAGAAGGTCTAATTCATGTTGATCAATTGAAAGACTTCATCATGGAGACAATTTTTAATCGCTCGATGTCTGCTCATTCTCCCCTCTTCAATTCCCAATAAGATAAAATTTATCCTCCGCTTAAATCTTCCCTCGCATATGCAAAGTCATACACACAACGGATTGATAACTTGAAGATACCTACTGATATCAACCTCCAAAGCTTCAACAATTTGACGGAAAAGGAAATCCCAAGCAACATGTGGCGCATTTCGTCGAGACACGCAACAACGCTGGGACTTATGGTGATCATCTTGTCAAACAGTTTTTTCGTTCTCTCAAAGGTAATGCATTCGATTGGTACACAAATCTTGAACCTGGTTCTATCGATAGTTGGGATCAGTTGGAGCAAAAGTTTCTCAATCATTTCTATAGCACAAGACGCATCGTAAGCATGATCGAACTTACAAACACTCATCAAGGAAAGGATGAGCCAGTTATTGACTTCATCAACCGCTGGAGGAGCTTAAGCCTTAACTGCAAAGATCACCTTAGCGAAACTTCTGGCATCGAAATGTACATTCAAGGCATGCATTGGAGTTTTCGCTATATCTTACAAGGCATAAAGCCCAAAACATTTGAAGAACTAGCAACTCGTGCACATGATATGAAATTAAGTATGACTATAAGTGGAGATCAAAGATTTTCTGCCTTTGAGCCTCATGATGAAATAGAAACAGGGGATGCTGAGAACAGGGGCAAGTATTCATTCGAAGATGAAGCTGAAGAGTCCATTCATGTTGCAACGCTCCTTAACACACGAGCCTAAACTGCAAGTTATAATGCTCCTCAACGCACAAGGCTAAACTACAAGTTGTAATACTTTTTGGTATATGAGTTTCTATTTATATGTCACGAAGCTCCCCAAGTTTGAATGAAATCTTTAAGACGTAAAGCTATTCAAATTCGAGCAAAGTCTTTAGGTTGCAAAGTTCTTCAAATTCGAACAAAGTCTTCAAGTTGAAAAGATCTTCAAATTCGAGGAAAGTTTTCAAGTTGCAAAGCTCTTCACATTCGAGAAAAGACTCAAGTCGAAAGCTTTTCAAAGTCGAGCAAAGACTTCAAGTCACAAAGATTTTCAAATTAGAGCCAAACTTTAAGACGTAAAACTCTTAAAATTCGAGCAAAGTCTTCAAGTAACAAATCTCTTCAATTCGAGCAAAGACTCAAGTCGAAAGCTCTTCAAAATCGAGCAAAGACTTCAAGTCGCAAAACTTTTCAAATTAGAGCCAAACTTTAAGACGTAAGGCTTTTAAAATTTGAGCAAAGAAGTTGTAAAGCTCTTCAAATTTGAGCAAACTGTTCAAGCTGCAAAGATCTTCAACTGTGAGCTAAATCTTCAAGTAATGAAGCTCTTGAAATTCGAGCGAAACTTCAAATTGTAAGCTAAATCTTCAAGTTGCAACGCTTCTCGACGTAAGAGCCTGAACTGCATGTCATGAAGCTCTTCAAATTTGAGCAAAATCTTCAAGTCGCAAAGCTCCCTAAAATACGAGCTTAAACTGCAAGTTACTATGCTCCTTGACGCATGAGCCTAAACTACATGTTCTTACACTCTTGGCCCGTATGAGTCTAAACAGTGTACGACCCACAGAAAAAAAGAGTCCGCTAGGTTGAAAACCTCAAAAGAAGCAACCTAGACAAAAGTTAGGACATAAAAAAAAGTCCGCTAGGTTGAAAATCTCAAAAGAGGCGGCCTAGGCAAAAGTTAAGACATGAGGAAATAAAAATAAAAAAATAAAACAAAAATCACCCATTCTGAACTAGGGTATGACTTGATCCTCTTCACCGAGGTACATAGGCAACTTAGAGTTCCATTCTGAGTTCAGTCGCATCAGTTCAAAAGATACATAACCCCCCAATCGTTGTCCGAATGAAGTACGATAGAGTGTAATTCATTCGATCAGCATTTGAAAATCGAGCTAAAATACCGTTCTTCTGTTAAACTTTAGATCCCATTTATTTAAAGGGGGCGGCCCTCCATGGTAAATTGGTATCTTCAATGGGACGATTTTAGGAGGACGCCAAGTATTTGCGCTGAAATCCGGGCTTCACTATGTCTTCATGTTCTCCAAATCTTTAAGTCTGCCGGTCTTCAAGTCGAAATATTTAAGCCTCCAAGTCTTCAAGTTGATGTCCTCAAACTCATCGGTCTTCAAGTTGAAGTATTTGAGCCCTCAAAGTCTTCAGGTTGAAGCGTCAAAGTCTGCCGTATCTTCAAGTAATCTTCAAGTTGAAGTCTGCAAAGTCCGCCAAATCTTCAAAGTTTTCCAAGTGTTCAAGTCGACATCTTTAAGTCCACAAAGTCTTCGAGTTGAAGCTTTTTAATTTTCCAATCTTAAGGTGGACATATGAGTCCCTTTGCATCTTAAGTTGGCCTCTTCGTGGGTTTTTCCTTAAAGGGAACTATAACTTTTCAATCTTAAGGTGGACATATGAGTCCCTTTTCACCTTAAGTTGGCCTCTTCGTGGGTTTGTCCTTAAAAGGAAACTATATTTTCAAATCTTAAGGTGGACATGTAAGTCTCTTGAGAGTAATCTCTCCGATAGTTGGGGCACATTGAGAGTAATCTCTCTGATAGTCGGGCACATTGAGAGTAATCTCTCCGATAGTTGGGGTACATTGAGAGTAATTTCTCCGATAGTCGAGCCACATTGAGAGTAATCTCTCCGATAGTCGGGTCATTTTGAGAGTAATTTCTCCGATAGTCGAGCCACATTGAGAGTAATCTCTCCGATAGTCGGGTCATTTTGAGAGTAATTTCTCCGATAGTCGGATCATTTTGAGAGTAATCTCTCTGATAGTCTGGTCATTTTGAGAGTAATCTCTCCTTAGTCGAGCCACATTGAGAGTAATCTCTCAGATAGTCGAGCTACATTGAGAGTAATCTCTCCGACAGTCGGACCACATTGAGAGTAATCTCTCCGACAGTCGGACCACATTGAGAGTAATCTCTCCGATATTCGGGCCACTTTGAGAGTAATCTCTCTGACATTCAGACAGGGATGAATATTCATCCCCTCACAGTGATTGTCTTATTCATGCATGGATCATCTTGTTAAACAAGAACAAATTCTTCTCGTTTGACCTACAAAGAAAAGGACAACAAATAAAGAAAAGCACAAGTAAAGAAGAGGAGATTACCTTCGTGTCGATGCTTCCGAGCCCACAAAACTAGACTCAAATAGCTTGTAGATAATGCGAAATGATGCTCAATGAATAGGAGCACATGGGTTTATATAGATCTCCATAGACGTCTTGCAATAGTATATTATCGATGTGGGAGTCAGCTAATTCAATTTCTCCTAGAAGAACATATTTGCGGTGTCCAAAGTTTATTGACTTCCTAAAGCAGTTAAGTTCCATCAAATTTGGAGTTTTAGCGACTTGAATTATCTATGTGCCACGTCCGAAAACGTGTGGATTTTCCTGAGTTCAAGTTAGAAATGAGTCTGGTTGTCTCGTATATGCAAAAGACAACTATGGGAAATAATTCATGCACCCAATAGCATTTGAAATAAAAGGTGAATCATGGACAGAAAAAAAAAAGGCAAATGCATAAGAAGGCACTATGATGTGGTATCCTTTGTGCCATGAGAAATAAAGCACTAAGATTTTGACAACAATTCCTATTTATAGTGATGGCAATTAATCTTGATATTATCCTACTGTATATAAACTCTTTAGAAAGGATTTTTTTTGGAAAGTTTAAAGTCAGGTAGCGTTAATACATTTGATAAACAAATTGTAATTTGCTGGAATTGTCATAGTATAG
The DNA here is from genome assembly GCA_005239505.1 of Nicotiana paniculata. Lineage (NCBI taxonomy): Eukaryota > Viridiplantae > Streptophyta > Magnoliopsida > Solanales > Solanaceae > Nicotiana > Nicotiana paniculata. The sequence continues at coordinate 44,607 of ML306072.1, forward strand.
TTATCGTACTTCAAGCCATGTCTTTAATATTCATAGGTTTATATTTTGACAAGTCTTGAAGTAGCGAACATTTATAGGCATACAAAAATTATTGGATTTAAATGTATAAAATATATATTTTAAATTCAAGATATATTAGTTCAAATAAATTTATTGGGATAATATAATTGGATTAGTTATATAAATCCAACATATATGGATTAAATAAATAATTCTTAATCCATTAGGTTAACCCGTTTAATTGGGCTAAAGTGATGAGCCCACTTCATTAAGCCTGATTTCATCTTCCTAGAGGCCCAAATTGATGCCACGTGTCATATGACGTGGCATGCCAAGTCAAGTGAAAGACCCAATAGGATTATGCCACGTGTCAAAATAACAAGGCATGCCAAGTCAAATCAAAATGCCAATGAAACCGCACCACATGTGCAAATGACATGTTTTGGGCAATCAAATGCGGCATTGTCACTCTTCAATTGATTGGTCGGAAAGTGTTTGTTCTTATCATAACTTTTTCCTCCCACAACTATAAATAGGGATCTTCATAACTCAGGAAAGACACCAAAAGTTATAACAAGAAGCAAGAAAGAGCTCGTGGATCAAACGCTGCAAATTCCTCCATAAGTTTCAAGATTCAAGCAATCAAGTTCAAGTTCAAGCTCAAGAACAAAGAACGAATCAAGTTCAAGCTCAAGAACGAAGAACAAATCAAGGTTCAAGGAGTACGAGTTCAAATCGAAGTTCGTACTAGTTGAATTCAAGATCATCGTTTGTGACAACATATATAGATTCAAGATCAAGCTCAAAGGCCCTTGAATTTATTTACTATTGAAAATAAGAATTAGATGATTTATAGAGATTGTAACACTCAAATATTTGAAATTAAATATTACGATTGTTGCAATATTTTTCGGTCTTGATTTTATTTTCTCGATGCAAATTTATTTTCTACAGAGTGGTTTAGTTTGGTAATTGAAAAATTCGAACCAACCCGACCTATGTACACTCTGTAGGGTTATTAAATTTAAAGACCAAACCAAACCAATAAAAGTCAGTTTTTTAATCTCGATTTTTTTTCATATCCAAATATTTGTTTAATCCTAGTAAGACAGAACTATATAAGGTGTTTTTTAATAAAATAACATGCATAAATATGAGATGAGTCATGACATTATACTAAAATATTCAACAATAAGATAATAAAATCGCATAAAATAAATTTTATTAATATTCCATACGAAAACAAACATAATTTTAGTTTATTAAATTGCTAAAATAAGTACGACTAATAAGTACTATTATTTACATGACTATTTACTAAAAGAAAAATAAGATGCATTTTATCTAAACCATGGAAAAACTAAAAAATAGATATCCAACACTATTTTCATTCATAGTACAATTGAATTGAATGTCTTTTATTAGTATTAGTTTTGATTTTATTTTGGTTTAGGATTTATTTGAGTTACTAATATTTATGGGATATAAAACTTATTGGAGCATCTAAAAATTACAAGTCCAGATTGAAATAGTACGTTAAAAATAAACTAAGAAAAAACTTAAGAAATATTTATAAACTACACTACAATAAATATTTTTATGTATTAAATTTTTAAAATTTCTATACTTATAATGTCCGGTTGATTTGGTTTCGGTTTGACTTTTTTTTAGTTAAAACCAAACAAAATTAATTATGGTCAGGTTTTTTCCCAACACCAAACCAAATCAAATCAAACCATAGCCAAATTTTTTTTCTCGATTTAACTCGAATTTTCGAATTAGTGTGGTTTAGCGTTTAGAAAGATCTTTCCTTTTGCTATTCTTGCCTTAGAAGCCAGCCGTTACATTCTCTTTCTTTTTCTTTTCTTTTTTTTAACCAAAAAAGAAAAAGAAAAAAGAAAGAGAATGTAATGGCTGGCTTCTAAGGCAAGAATAGCAAAAGAGAGGATTGATTGTACGGCTTCTAGGTTAAAGAATAGCAAGAGGAGGATTGTAAAGAAGAAGAAATAATTTATAGTTTACTATATTTGTGTACTTGCCCCTCCATTCGTTTCTAGTTTTCAGGTTTCCTGACAACTGAACAACTCATTCCAATTCGTGCTTTGTCGACAACTTTAAAAAAAAACATACTACTCGAATTTGGGTTTAAAAAGGAGAAAAAAGACCTTGAATATATATAAGTTAGTTTAACGACATAAATCTTCTATTTTTAATAAACGTAAATATTTATTTCAGTAGTTTTATCGGGAGGCTCAATACTTCAACTGAGACGATGAAGAATTATTTCACCCTTTTAGTTCTTTTTAGTTGGAGTTATACATGAGTCTATTTCGTATTAATAGTCAATTTGCTGTAATTTTGTTTATTTGAATATCTTATGTGGCAATCTTACAACTTGAGGATTTTTCCAAGCTAATTTCAGCTGCACTTACTGGGGAAAGAATTGATATGGAAGAAGCTAGTAGGAGAGAAAACAAGTTTAGGAAGGGTAATTCAGACTATGGCGGTTCATCCAAGAAGGGAAAGTTTGACTATTTCAAGACTGAAAGTACACATAAATCATCACATCATTAAACCGAATAAGTCAATTTTTTCTACTGCTAGTACTCCAAGTTATGGCCAAGGAAAAACTCATACACCTACTTGTGCACAGTGCGAGAAGAATCATTATGGTGCATGTAGACGAGCTTCTGGTGCTTGTTTTAATTGTGGAATTATGGATCATAAGTGAATGATTGTCCTAATCCTAATCCTCTTTCTTATACACATATAGAGGGCTCAGCTCAAAAGCCTGTCACTTTTCATTCTCAAGCTAATAGTGGTGCTAGACCTCGAAATACGCAAGCAACGGGCTCCGGTGGAGCTAATCAGGCTAGTGGGTCGAGAGCTACTGCACGAGTTTATGCTATGAGACAGAAGAATGACCAGGATGGCCCAGACGTGGTTGTTGGTAAATTTCACTTATTTGGCATATTTGTTGTCACATTATTTGATCCTGGATCTTCGCACTCTTATGTTTGCTCATCACTTGCATTTCCTGGTCACGAGTCTGTTAGGTCATCAGGCTGTTGTTAATAGGATTTACCGATATTGTCCATTCATGATTCAAAATCTGGTCTTCCCTGCCGACTTGCTTGAAATGCCCTTCCAAGACTATGATGTTATTGTTGATATGGATTGGCTCCATAGGCACCATGCATTGGTTGATTGTAGGTTGAAGCAAGTGACTTTTAGAACTCCTGCATATTCACACATAGTAGTTCAATAAGAAAGACCACTAACATCTGTTGGCCCAAGAAACTGAATGGTTTTGAAGATTGACAAAGGAACTCAAAGTTGAACCAGGACCATCACTGGAGACATAGACACATGCAGAGTTAAAGGCACGTGAGGTGCACATGCAGGAGATAAACGAAATCTGTGAATTAAAGAGATATCTCCTGATCGAAAAGATTGCAAAATGATAAGGAGAAGGACTCCTTATTCAGTAAGAACAGAATCAAGATAAGGAAGGATTTAAGAAGTTGAGATTAACTAGAACTCTTCCACCAAGGAAGAGTAGCATCAGAATTCTAGTAAATCTCTTGTTTACGAATCCTTATATATTGCTCACTGTTCTTATCGTACATGTACGCACAAAAGCAGAAGCTAAACAAGAATTGAGAGCAAAATTAGCAAGGCAATTTTGCAAGCAGTTCGTGTGAGAATTAAGTGTGCGACTCTGAAGCTACTTGAACCAGCTAGAAGAACCAGTTCTAACTATTGTCTTTTAGTCTAGTTTATTTGTAGTAGGTGATTTCAACTTGTACCTTTTCAACTTTATCTAGAAGCATTTGTAATAGGTACTGTGTGTTCAAGTTATAGTTAACTTGGAGTTTGTCGCAAATAGCTAGATGCTAGTTTGTCACAAAGGGATTAGAGGTAATCCTTAGGTTTACAAAGAGTTTTGTAAATGTTGTTTGGCTCACTGATTTAGTAAAGAGTTTTGGAAAAATCCTACTGGAAAGTAGATCGTGGTTTTTTCACCTTTTGAGCCAGGTATTTTCCACGTAAAAATCTCTGTGTTATTTAATTTTTGTATTTATTATTCCGTAAACTGTAGGAGTTGAAACACATAGAAGAACCTGATCCTTCTATAACTAGTGCACGCGAAAATCAGACACCACACAAATCACCCCCCTCTTGTGTGGTTTTGACGTATAGAACATCAATTGGTATCAGAGCAGGTTATCCTTGAAAAGGCTAACACCTTAGGAAAAGATCAAAATGAGTGCACCACTTGGGAACTGGGAAGGACAATCAACTGCTAAGCCACCACTTTTCAATGGTCAGTACTACTCCTGGTGGAAGAACAGGATGAATGATCACTTAATTGGTAAAGACTATGAACTATGGGACATAGTTACTGATGGTCCTTTGGCCACCATGAAGAAGACTGCTGAAGGAGAAAATGTGCCAAAGACAAGAGCTGACTGCACTACTGAGGACTTAAAAAAATGGGAGAAGAATGCTAAGGCCAAGAAGTGGCTTGTGTGTGGACTTGGTCCAGATGAGTACAGCAGAATTCAAAGTTATACTACTGCCAAGGAAATTTGGGACACTTTGCAAGTAGCTCATAAAAGAACTTCTCAAGTAAAAAGATCCAGAGGTACTCTACTATATTCTCAATATGAGAATTTCTCTATAAAGGAAGGAGAGACCATCCTAGAGATGTACACTAGGTTCACTACTCTGACAAATGATCTGAAATCTCTTAGAAGGACTCTTATTGAAGAAGACAAGGTTGACAAGATTTTGACAAGGGTTCTGCCAATCTCTTGGAAGAGTAAGATCAATGCAATTCAGGAATCCAAGAACATTGCAACTCTCAAACTGGATGAGCTCATTGGCAATCTCACTGCCTATGAACTTAGAAGGCAGACAATGAATATGAATGCTCTCAAGAAGGAAAAAAGTCTGACACTAAGAATCACTGAGGGAGAAGCACTGGAGGAAGATGAAATGGCTATCATCACCAAAGACTTCAAAAATTATCTTATGAGAAGAAAAGGCACCTCAAGAGGTGGAAATTACAACAAGGCAAGGGCACCAGAAAAATCCACTAATGAGGGATGCTACAAATGTGAGAAAAATGATCCTCACATCAAGAACTTTCCTCAGTGGGAAGTTGAATGGAAAAGGGAAAGGTCTTGAACGAAAGGAACCGAAATAAGGAAAAGGTTCATCCCAATAAGTACAAAATATCAACAAAGGCTATGGTTGCTGCTTGGGGAGAAAGTTCAAATGAAGAATCAGATGATGAAGATAGAGATAAACAAGCATTTATGGCAATTGGTGATCAGATGAGGAATCTGAGGTAAGTATATTTCATCTCAAAGACAAGATTAAGTTCTTATCCAAAGAGAAACTCTCTGAATTATTGCTAGACTTTATTGATGATTCTGAAGTAACTAATAAAAAAAGGAACTGTTGTCTAAGGAGTGTGTAATGTTAAAAGCAAAGTGTAAAAATCTGGAACTCAGAGTAAGTGAGTCTGTGAGTAAAAATACTGCTCTGAAGAACCAAGTTCATCCACTTGAAACAAATGTCCTAGAGTTAAAATCTGAAAATCTAAAACTGAAACTAGGAACCAGTAAGAAGACAACTGACAACTCTCAACTCACCTTAGAAGAAAATGTAGGAAAATTAAAAGATGAGTTGTATAAGAAAAATGAACATATAAGAGTGTTGAAAGAGGAACTTGGTAAGGTTAAGCATGAACTAGACATAACTTGTAAATGGAACAAATCCTCTGATGCTTTGACATGGATACAAGAACATCACAGTAGTAATAAGAGAGGACTTGGCTTTGGGAGCCAGCTGCCCAAATGGGATCCTAAAAGCAAGTATCTCACACTTCCTGAGAACAAAATTTGTACTCAATGTGGTAAGACAGGTCACTACAAAAGTGAATGTAATGCAAAAGAGCAGGCCAGTCTGAAGAACAAAGTTCGAAGGAAAAATTGGTTACCTAACTGGGCAAGAAAGAATTTAATTCATCATTTTGCCTATAGAAAAGGACCCAAACTAGTTTGAGTTCCTAAGACTAACCCTTGATTTTCTTTTGTAGGTTCAAGTGAAAGGAAGTAGCCAAATATGGTACATGGATAGTGCTTGTTCAAAACACATGACTGGCAACAAGGACCAGTTCCTTTCACTTGAGAACCTCAAAGGAGGAAATGTCTCCTTTGAAAATGGAAAGAAAGGTGAAGTCATTGGGGTTGGTAAGGTAGGTAAGGATGACACACGTTCCATTGAGAACGTTTACTTGATAGATGGCTTGAAATATAGCCTGATCAGTGTGTCACAACTGTGTGACAGAGGTAACCTGGTAGCATTCACTTCTACAAAGTGCTTTGTAATAAATCTTATCACTGACAAGATTGTTTTGCAGGGAAAAAGAGTGAACAATATTTATATCATAGATCTGTCCACACTGTCAGAAAATGAATTAACATGCTTGAGTGTGCTGGACAGTGATCCCCTCCTTTGGCACAAAAGACGTGGACATGCTAGTCTAAGTCAACTCAACAAATTAGTCTCCAAGAACTTAGTGATAGGTCTACCTAACATTAAGTTCAAAGAAGACAAAGTTTGTGAGGCTTGTGCAAGGGGGAAGCAGGTAAGATCATCTTTTAAAAGCAAGAAAATAGTAAGTACCACCAGGACGATGGAACTTGTCCATATGGATCTATGTGGTCCTATGAGAACATTAAGTAGAGGTGGTAAGAGATATGTTATGGTGCTTGTTGATGATTATTCTAGATTTACCTAGACATTGTTTCTAGCATATAAAGATGAAGCATTTGACATGTTTACTTCTTTTGTTAGAAAAATTCAGAAACAATTAGGAAATCAACTTGCATCAATTAAGTCTGATCATGACATTGAATTTGAAAATGCTAAATTTGCTGAATTTTTTGATGAGCATGTCATAGATCATAACTTTTCTGCCCCTAAAACTCCGCAACAAAATGGAGTGGTTAAAAGAAAGAATAGTACACTTGAAGATATGGCTAGGACTATGCTTCTTTCTAGTAAACTACCTCATAGCTTCTGGACAGAAGATATAAATACTGCATGGTATATCATACATAGGTGCATGACTAGACCACTTGTAGAGAAGACTTCCTATGAGTTACTTAAAGGGAGAAAACCCAACATATTCCACCTTAGGGCTTTTGGTTGTAAGTGCTTTGTGCACAACAATGGCAAGGATTCCCTAGGTAAGTTTGATCTCAAAAGTGATGAGGGAATATTCTTGAGATATTCCTCGCATAGTAAGGCTTATAGAGTTTATAACAAAAGAACTATGGGTGTTGAAGAAAGTGTGCATGTGATTTTGGATGAAACTAACATTCTTTCTGAGAGACAGGAACAAGAGGATGAAGAAATTGGGCTGATCAGAAACTCAGTACAAACTGGAGCAACACTGGAGGAAGGAACTGGTTCATCCATCCCGGGCAACATGACAGGGAGAACTGAACAACAAGCTAACTCCCAAACCTTATTGGAACCTGTCCCTGATCTTGTTCCACAGCAACAAGGCACTGTAGGACCTTCAAGTAATAACCAGTTGGTTGTAAAACCATATAGATATCAAAGTTTTCACCCCATTGAGAACATTATCACTGATTCAACCTCTGAAATCAAAACCAGATATTCTCTGAAGAATCTTTGTGCTTTTGATGCTTTCGTATCTCTTATTGAACCTAAAAATGTTGTTGAGGCTTTGCAGGATGCAAACTAGGTAAATGCAATGCAGGAAGAACTCAACCAATTTGAAAGGAGTCAAGTTTGGCATCTGGTACCAAGACCCTTGGATAGATCAGTAATTGGCACAAAATGAATTTTCAGAAACAAACTTGATGAAGACGGAACAGTTACAAGAAAAAAAGCAAGATTGGTGGTTCAAGAATATAATCAGGAGGAAGGTATAGACTATGATGAAACTTTTGCTCCGGTGGCAAGGTTGGAAGCAATAAGGCTCCTCATAGCCTTTGTTGCTTACATGGAATTCACCCTTCACCAGATGGACGTCAAGAGTGCTTTCCTGAATGGCTATCTAAAGGAAGAAGTGTTTGTCAAGCAACCTCCTGGGTTTGAGAACAAGGAGAACCCTGATCATGTGTACAAACTTAACAAAGCACTGTATGGACTCAAGCAAGCACCCAGAGCATGGTATGAAAGATTATCAAAATTCTTGCTTGAGCATGTGTCACACCTCCTTTTTCCCGCCAAGGGGCATAAGGGAGTTTTTCCAATTAAAGTGATAATAATCGAAACAGGATTATTTATACAAATTCAGAGTCGCCACTTGGAATAATTTATGGTGTCCCAAGTCACCGGTTTAAAATCCCGAATCGAGGAAGTTTGACTCTGTATTACAACCCGCGAAACACAGAAATCCGGATAAAGAATTCTGTTAATCCGGGAGAAGGTGTGAGGCACTCCCGAGTTCCGTGATTTTAGCACGGCCGTTCAACCATTAATAATTGGCCAAATTATCTGATTATTACAAGGTTTAAGCCTATTGTGCATTTTTAACCTTTTAAAACCGCTTTTAATTATTTTAAAACAATTATGGAGTTTATTTAAATAAGTCGCGGTGTCGCGCACTTGTTATTTTTGTACACATCGCAAATCACGTCACGTGAAACGCATCCGTGATTCACAACGTGTTTATTTTAATTATTTGAAGTTGGGGGTCGAGTCACGCCAGCGTGCACTCGAATTTTAGAGTTATGTATCTATGACCATGCCACAAGAATCGTACCAATAGTCACAATAATTTATTATTTATTGATTACTCCCAAAACAAACTACAATGTTCACAAGTTGATTTCCTACATTTGAGATTAATTGAAAGAGGTCCGTAAATTATGAAAATTATTGAACAAGTCGCGCTGTCGCGCACTCATTTGTTTTTGTGCACATTGAGAATCACGCCACGGGTACCATAACCGCGATCTACAACATGCTTATTTTTATTATTATTAGAAGAAGTTGTAGTTAGGTTATACGAAATGCACACCCGAATTGAGATTTACGTATCGTGATCATGCCACGGGAACCGTACCCATAGCCACGATAATCTATTATTAATTGCGCCCAAAACAAACCATCATGTTTGTGATTTGGTCGTTTTCCATGAAAAAGATTAATAAGTCAATACTTTCAGTTGCTATCATTTTTTCTTCCTTTTCTAAAGTCACATTCGACTCTTTGTAAAAGAAAGAAAGACCAAAAGTATTTCCCTGTCAAAATCTCACATATCACAATCGCTTATAAATTGTTTCTTTGCTTATGGAGATCGGCAAGTCCTCTGGAATAACTACACTGACATAAAGTGAACTCATTTCGACAGTACCATATGAACGAACAAACAATATCAAAACTCAGTATTCTTTAAACCAATTTTGAACTAATTACCAGGCAAACAATTATAAAGCACAGAAGTAATCAATAAAGTAGAAATGGACCTTTCAATAGCTAAATATTCTTCGATAAACAGGAACAGAGATCTGCAGGACTTTGTATGAACTAACCATGACCAGAAACGGCACCGAGAACTTCGAATTCGAACCGCGACTAACCCGAATCAAGCAAACTCCATGATTAAAAATCAAAATCGAAGTTGAGAAGAGGGAATAGAAATATTTTTGTATTATTTTTTTTCTCTTTTTCTGAAACTCAAAATCAAAAGAAGAAAACCCCCAAAATCTACTATTTTGTTCCCTCTCTATTGTACGTTACTGTTTTTACCATTTTTCCTTTTCTTGTTTGTTTGTCTCTTTCTCTTTTTTTTTGTGTGGCTTTTCAATTGAAAATAATAAGGAAGATGAAATCAGAAGGTGGGGAAGGGGGAACGGTTAAAGCTAGAGATGTAGCTATTCTTCGTTTAGGAATTTTTTGGAACTGAAAGATTGTTTTCAATCTTTTTTTCTTTCAAAAAAATGGCTGCCGTTTCTTTAGGGATCTGTTTTTTTGTGTCCAAGAGATGAGTGAAATTAGGTTTCTTTTAATGAGTGTGGAGATTGGTATTGGGCCGGGTTGTGGGCTAAGGGATTGGGCTTGGATTTTAGGAATTTAGGGTTGGGTCCATATCTGGCTTTGGACTTTGGGATAAAAAGACTAAATAATATAATGTATCTATAAAATATAAAGATCACTCTTACTTAAAATAAACTATTAAAAATAAAACTAAATACTAAAAGTGAAACTATTTTTGTATTTTTTTATTTTTGTGCTAGAAAATAGAATTAAAATTAATAATAAAGCGAAATACTATAGGAATAAACTCAAATAAATATTCTAAAAATACTAGGACTATTAAAGAATAATTCTAATGTGCGGGTCAAAAATTACATGTCTACAACATGAATACAAGAGAGGTAAAATTGATAGTACTCTATTCTTGAAGGAAAAGGGTAAAAATCTCTTGGTAGTTTAGATATATATAGATGATATAATCTTTGGAGCAACTACTGAAAAGCTAAGTAAAGAATTTGCTAAACTGATGGGGAGTGAATTTGAAATGAGCATGATGAGCGAGCTTAATTTATTTTTAGGCTTACAAATTAAACAAAATGCAAATGGAACTATGATCCATCAGCAAAAGTATGTGAAAGAGTTTCTTAAATGATTTAAAATGGAAGACTCCAAAGAAATTGACACTCCTATTGCAACAGCCACAAAACTAGATGTAGACGAACCTGGTTCATCTGTTGATCAAAAGTTGTGTAGGGGAATGATTGGTTCATTGTTGTATCTCACTGCTAGCAGACCTGGCATTGTTTTCAGTGTAGGACTTTGTGCAATATTTCACGCCAATCCAAAAGAATCTCACTTAACTGCAGTAAAGAGAATCCTAAGATACCTAAAAGACACCACTGATCTGTGTCTTTGGTATCCTAAAGGTAGCAACTTTGATCTTGTGGGATATGTTGATGCTGACTATGCAGGTTCTCTAGTAGATAGAAAGAGCACATCAGGTATGGCACATTTTCTGGGCTCATGTCTCGTGTCTTGGGCCACTAAAAAGCAGAATTCTGTAGCTCTATCTACTGCTGAGGCTGAGTACGTGGCTACAGCCTCATGTTGTGCTAAGTTATTATGGATTAAACAACAACTGATGGATTTTGGAATAGAGGTTAGATGTATCCCTATCTTTTGTGATAACACTAGTGTTATCAATATGACAAAGAACCTCGTTCATCATAAAAGAACAAAGCACATAGATGTAAGACACTATTCTTTAAGAGACAACTATGAGAAGGGATTGATCTTTATTGAATTTTGTGCTACTGATAAACAGATTGCTGACATCTTTACAAAAGCACTAAGTAGAGAAAATTTTGAAAGGAACAAGTTAGAGTTAGGGATGATTAAGATCACCTAATTGAACCAGTTCATAATGTACATGAAAAAAAATTAAAAAGGGAAAAATGAAAAAAAAAATTGGCTAGAAATTCTGAAATTTGTGTAAATAATCAGATTAATCGTTGCTCAGTATCATGATGTAAATAGCATACTCTCTTGCCATGTTTTGATATGTCTCATTGGTTATTAATGATGTTTTTCCTATTGTTGAAAGTTGAGGCTTGATCAAGAGGTTTCTTACATGATGAACCTAGTTCATCAGTGCTGGTTCATCTGAAAGGCGAGGTATGTATTATCCACCATACACATTTTGAAATATTAATAGTTAATCATGAGCATAACTCTACTAAAATAAGATCTTTTCAAAATCTAGTCTTTATCCTAATTTTGAACCAGTTCCGTCACCTCTTAGAATCACATCAAATTAAAAGCCTAGAAAATAGGGTAGCCGTAACCGTCATCTCTAACTGACACTTACAGAAGTAATTAGACTTCTTTTTGACCCAAATTACTCCTGTTATATATTAATTACCCATCCCTTTTAGAACCCCATCATCATCACTTCTCTAAGTCATCATTCACTTTTCTTCTCTAAGCCATAACCGTCGAAACCCTTTCATCTCTAACTGCTCCAAAACCTTGATCCTAATTATCTTTTCTTCTTCAACTCAAAATCAAAATGGCTTATACTCCACCACCTGCTACACCATCTTCGACCTCTTCCTCCACACCTCAATACAGTACCACACCCTCATAATCCAGCTCCACTCCATTTCAATCCCATCCCACCACCCCTCAACAAAATCCCATTCCGTCTCAACCAAGCACCATCATTCCTCAACCCAGCCCTAGTCCAGAACCCAGGAAAAAGAGGGTCAAAATGCTTGCCAGGAAAATAGTTGCTACTGGGTCTCTCGCTAAAAAGTTGAATGCTAAACTTCAAGCCAGTCAGGCTCAAGAATTAGAAAACTCTAGTGACTCCTTCAAGTCAGCAACTGAGGGGGAAGCAACTGGTTCATCTGATTTTGACCAGGTATCATCTATTCCAAAAACTAGGTCTGAGGCTGAGCCTGAAATTTCTAAGAATAGTTTGTATTGATTGGGTCTGTGGTGGATGTGGAGGTACCAGATAGACGAAGACAAGGTGGTAAAAATAAAATTGAGAAAGAAAAGGAGAGAGAGGGAGACAAGAGTAGTGTGAGGGGAACATGAGAGGAAGCTACTCCGTTGGCTATCTATGGCTCTGAACCAGTGGTAGTAGGAGAAGGAGCCAAGGTTAGGGGGAAGTGACCTAGGCGAGGTTGTTAAGGGGTTATCAAATCTTGGAAAATCTACAGATGAACCTTGTTCATCTATTGAGGAGACCTTAGCAGATCTTATAAAGAAGTTAGGAGAGAGTTATAAACCAAAGAAGAAAACGACTCCAAAGGCTAAGAAGTCTGAAACTGCAGGAGCAATTAAGAAGAGAAAAGTCACTCCATCTGCTGGTTCTGAAACTCCTCTTCCAATAGGAGGAACTACAAGAAGTGCACTTAGGCAGATTGAGGAGGAGTTACAAAAAGCTTTGAAGGAAAGTAAGAGAAAGAGAGCTGAGAAGGGAAAAGAGAAAATTGCTGAGACTGTAGAGGTTGTTGAGATTGAGGAGATGGACCTGGTCCATCAAGATGAACAAAGGGAAGAAGTTGAGGTTCAGAACCCCAAACCAAAGAAAGCCAAGACTTCTTCAAAGAAGTCTGCATCTGTGTCTGATGCACCCTCAATTGTAGCCAAGAGAACCAGGTCTACAGTAAAATCAAAGAAAGTTCAAATTGATGAAGATGAGGATTGGAGTGCTGAAGAAGAATACGAGTCTGCTGGAGAGTAGGGCAATTTGACTAAGTTTGGGAAGCGCACCATTCAGAAGGGGATATTGTTGAAAGATTTGGAGGAATCTGGCATGGTCTATCTGATAGATAAGCTGGAGATGCAGGGCTGGAAGGACATGGTCCTTCAGTTGGATGGGAGGCTGCCCAAAAGTGAGATTGTCGAGTTCATGGCCAATGTTGTAATCAAGGACGGCAGAGTCTCTAGCCAAGAAAAGGGGACCAAAATTTCTTTTGATGTTATAGAATTGAGAGAAGTGCTTGGGATTCCGTCTGAAGGCTATGATGACTACACCAGGAAGAAATGTCCCAGCTTAGATGCTCTTCCTACTGCTCTGCAAATCACCAGAAGGTTCTGTGATAATGATGAGAAGGTTGAACCAAGGGTTTTCTACAAGAGTGAGATGAAGCTCTCTCACAAGGCGGTGTTTGAGTTCATTAAAAAGTGTGTACTGCCAAGGCAGGAGCGAAGGAACATAGCCAACTACATGGACTTAGTTCTCATGGAGTGCTTGGACAGTGGAAAACATATCAACTGGCCTTACTTCATCATTCAACTGCTGGACAGGTGGTAAACGGTTCCAAGGCTCATGTCATTCCTTATGGCTTCATCCTCACAAATGTACTTGCTCACTACAAGGTGCCTCTGAAGAAGGCAGCTATGACCACAGTCAAGGATCACTTTGGCAAAAATACTCTTCTGGCCTGTGACTATGTTGTCAATGTTCCTGACAATGAACCTGGTTCATCCAGGAAGACACAAGTGAACAACAAAGTCAGAGCACTTGTGCAGGAGGGTGGGGCTAAGGATGCAGAAATAATCAGCCTGAAGAACCGCCTGGCAGAGGTTGAATCTGAGAGGGATGCTCTCAGAACTGAGCTTGCCAAAGAAAGGAGAAGAATGAGGGGATTATTAAGGATATGCTATCTCTTCTCCAAGCCAAAAACCCAGCCTCCACCCCTTCTCAGCCTTAGTAGTCCAGCCTGTCTTCGACCTTCAGTGACCCAGATTAGGGATTTTTCTTTTTCTTTTTTTGCTCATGGTGTTAACTGTTTTTATTTCTTCTTGTGGATTGTGGTTGAAAAATTCTTCTATCAATGAATTTTGTTGTTTTTGCTCTTAATCTTGTTTCATTTTCTTTGATAGTTTGCATTATTGGTTTCCCATTGATGATTAATCCATGATTGCACTTGCAGTTGCCTCAGTGGCCATGAGTAATTTTTATATATCTGGGATCTGACATTTCGCAACTTTTCGATGATGCCAAAAGGGGGAAGATGTGCTATACTTTGAACATGTGATATTTATAACCTAATGAACTTGGTTCTTTATGATAAATGCTGAATACTCTAAAAAGTGTCAATGTTGGATTAAGTTGGTTACAGGCCTAAGCACAGAGTTTGTCATCATCAAAAAGGGGGAATTTGTTGGCCCAAGAAACTGAATGGTTTTGAAGATTGACAAAGGAACTCAAATTTGAACCAGGTCCATCACTGGAGACATAGACACATGCAGAGTTAAAGTCACGTGAGGTGCACATGCAGGAGATAAACGAAATCTGTGAATTAAAGAGATATCTTCTGATCGAAAAGATTGCAAAATGATAAGGAGAAGGACTCCTTATTCACTAAGAATAGAATCAAGATAAGGAAGGATTTAAGAAGTTGAGATTAACTAGAACTCTTCCACCAAGGAACAGTAGCATCAGAATTCTAGTAAATCTCTTGTTTACTAATCCTATATATTGCTCAGTGTTCTTATCATTCAGGTACGCACAAAAGCAGAAGCTAAACAAGAATTGAGATAAAAATTAGCAAGGCAATTTTGCAAGCAGTTCGTGTGAGAATTAAGTGTGCGACTCTGAAGCTACTTGAACCAGCTAGAAGAATTTCCAACTGTTGTCTTTTAGTCTAGTTTATTTGTAGTAGGTCACAAAAGGATTAGAGGTAATCCTTAGGTTTACAAAGAGTTTTGTAAATGTTGTTTGGCTCACTGATTTATTAAAGAATTTTGGAAAAATCCTACTTGGAAGTAGGTCGTGGTTTTTTCACCTTTTGAGCCAGGTGTTTTCCTCGTAAAAATCTCTGTGTTATTTAATTTTTGTATTTATTATTCCGCAAATTGTAGGATTTGGAACACATAAAAGAACCTGGTCCTTCTATAACTAGTGCACGCGAAAATCAGACACCACATAAATCACCCCCCCTCTTGTGTGGTATTGACTATAGAACATCAACATCTAATATTGTTTCTGTGGTCTTGGCTAGAAAGATGATATGTCAAGGTTGTGATGCCTATCTTGCTCATATAGTTGATACACGGTTGGGGAGTCCAAGTCTTAAGGACATACCAACCGTGTGCGAATTGCCTGATGATCTTCCTGGGTTGCCTCCAGAAAAGGAGATTGAATTTCCTATAGATCTTATCCCTAGAACTACTCTAATTTCTATCTCTCCTTATAAAATTTCTCCAGCTGAATTAAAAGAGTTGAAGGCTCAATTGCAAGAACTTCTTGAGAAAGGTTTTATCCGTCCCAGTATTTCGCCTTGGGGAGATTTTGTTTTATTTGTGAAAAAGAAAGATGGCACTCTTAGGATTTGCATTGATTATAGACAGCTAAACAAGGTAACAATCAAGAACAAATACCCACTTCCTAGAATCAATGACTTTTGATGGGTTTAAGGTCTGTTAGTCTTATGTTTTGATGATCTAACAAAATTTCTACTTAGAACCAGATAAAGGACCTGATGCATGCCTGGTACAATCATTTAGTAATAGACTCAAAGTAATCTGGGCAGTGTACTTTTGGATTCACAAGAAACAGTTTAGGGACCTGATTCCTTGATGTTTCCTTGACAGAAGTACAAGTCAACTCTACAGCTGGAAAGCAGTTGCAGAAAGTGACTGCCTGCAACTATGCACGTTGCAGTGCAGAATCAGAGCAGTAGTCACTTCCCATTGGAAGAAGTGTGTACCAACTAAGAATAGACATCATCCTTGGGATGTCTTGGAAGTATAATATCATGGTGTAAGGCAAACAAGATATTCACTTGAGCATTTACTAATATTCTCTCAAACATTGAAGATCAGAACTTGCATTGAAGTCTCAAGTGTGTCAAGAACAAGAAAACAACTCCACTACGGACCAGTTCCACTACGAGTCTATGTGTGTCCTTAGTTGAGTTGTAATCTTGTATTTTGTTCCTTATTGTAACTCTTATCTTGCTTTCTTACAAGTCTTGTTTTAGGAAACCCAAATCATAAACCATCTGAGTTTGTGTTGTGACTAGAGTTAGTCATAGATTAAAGTCTTTGTTACTAGTGAGTGACAAAGTGACTTGTGATAAGTGTATTATAAGTTAGTGTGATTGAAGTCTTTGTAATAAAGTCATTACAAAGTGGCTTGTAATAGTTGAGTTACAAGTTAGTGAAGTTGAAATCCTACCAGCGTAGGTCGTGTTTTTTGTCCCCTTGAGTTGGGATTTTTCCACGTAAAAATCATGTGTCTCATTTACATACTGTTTCTAGTAGTTCACACTGAGGGAACTGATATAGGACCAGGTCTCTATACAGTGGGTGGACTCATATAAACTATCAATTGGTATTAGAGCAAGTTCTTTCTAAAAGGTTAACACCTAGAAAGGATCTCAAATGGCTGCTCCACCTAACTTTGAAGAAGGACAATCGACCTACAGACCTACTAGATTCAATGTTCAGTATTACGGATGGTGGAAGACTCGTATGCATGATTTTATAATGGAAGAAGACTCCGAGCCGTGGGACATCATTTGTGATGGTCCACATGTTCCCATGAAGAAGGTTGGAGAACCTGGTGTGATGGTGCCCAAAACCAGAAAAGAATACAGCGACATTGATAGAAAAGCTGTAGAGAAGAACTTTCGTGCCAAGAAGATCTTGGTATATGGTATAGGACCTGATGAGTACAACAGAATATCAGCTTGTCAATCTGCCAAAGAGATATGGGAAGCATTGAAAATGGCACATGAAGGAACTACTCATGTTAAACAGTCCAAGATTGACATGCTCACCACTGAATATGAGCTATTTAGGATGAAGAATGATGAGTCTATACAAGACATGCACACTAGATTCACATCTATCATAAATGAGCTTCACTCACTAGGAGAAATAATTCCTAGAAACAAGCTGGTATGAAAGGTTCTCAGTGTTTTACCTGGCTCTTGGGAGAGCAAGGTGAACTCCATCACTGAAGCCAAAGATCTACAAACTCTAACCATGGGTGAGCTGATTGTATATTTGAAGACGTATGAGATGAAGAGAAAGAAAGACAGTGAAAGAAGATAACCAAAGAAGGAGAAGAACCTGGTGTTCAAGGCTGAAAACAACGACTCAAGTGAAGAAGATAGTGACATGACCTATCTCACTAAAAGATTTCAAAAGATGGTTCGAAGAAATGGTGGCATACCAAGGAGAGGCAGTTCAAGTAAACCAAGGAACTATGATCTATGTCTCAAGTGTGGAAAGCTAGGGCACTTCATCAAAGACTGTCCACTTCTAAAGCAGGAGCCCTACAAACACAACTCTGACAAAACAACAAAAAGGAACCTGGTTCCTGACAAACGATTCAACCGAAAAAGTGCAGCTAACAATATTGTGAAGCAAGCTCTTGTTGCATGGGGAGACTCCTCCAGTGAATCAGAAGAGGAACCAGATGCAGGAAACAATTCCATGATGGCAGTGGAAAACGAAGCAAATGAATATGATTCATTGTTTGCACTAATGGCCCAGTCTGATAATGATAAAGAGGATGACAATGATGAAGTTAATTTCAGGGATGTTCAGAGAAATCTGAAGTCCTACTCTTCTAAGAAATTAATGTCATTAGCAAATGTTCTAATTGATGCATACTATAGTTTAATTGATGATAAGGATGCATTGACCATAGAGTTAGGAGAGGCTGAGCAATCTAGAGATGATCTATTGGTCTGTGTGGTTGATTTGAAGGAGACCATAGGTAATCTTGAAAAATAAAAAGAATCTCTAAATGGAAAAATAAATAGTGTAGAAAATGAAAGAGATGACTTGATGGTAGTGGTTGTGGACTTGAAGGAAACCATAAGCAACCTTGAGAAAGAAAAAGAAGTGTTAGCTGGAAAGATTAATAATATAGAAAATGAGAGAGATAACCTGAAGGAAAGCATAGAGAACTTGAGCAGAGAAAAGAACACTCTGGCAGAAAAAAATTGTTGTTATTGAACAAGAAAGTGATGACCTTTTGGTGGTAATCACAAACCTAGAAGAAACAATTGAGGGACTCAAATCAGAACATAGGCCTATGAGAAATGAGAAAGGTAAGGAAGTAGCTAGTGAGTCACACATCAAGCTTGAAAAGGAATTAAATGATGTGAAAACTAGTCTATGTGGTGAACTCAAGAAAAATAGGCAACTTCAAGCTGAATTGGTGAAACTAAAAATTGATCTTGAAAAATCTCTTAAGTGGACCTGGTCCACAAATGTTGTCACTGCCATGCACTTTAACAACAGTGGAAACAGACAGGGGATTGGGTTCCAAAAGGAGAAAATTCCTTACAACGCTCACAGCAAGTATGTTACTGTTCCAGATAACTGGCTTTGTACCCACTGGGAACAATGGGCACTTCTGCCCTGCCAGGGTTCAATATGTTCAGAAAAACAAAGTGTTTGCTGAAAAAATAATTACAAAAAGGGGACCTGGTACCACTAGCAAAAATCGTTTCTTGCCTGCATGGACTAGAAAAGCTCTTATCCACCCTTTTCCTCATTACAAGGGACCCAAACTTGTTTGGATTCCTAAATCTAACCCGTAATCTATATGTGCAGGGACCGGTGAGAGGAACAAGACTACAATGGATCATGGGCAGTGGATGCTCAAAGCACATGACTGGGAACACCATGGATTTTCTCTCACTAAAAGCCCTGCAAGGAGGGGATGTATCCTTTCGAAATGGAAAAAAGGGATACATTCTCGACGTTGGAAGGGTTGGAATTGCACTCACTTGAGAACGTGTACTATGTAGGCGGGCTGAAGTACAGTCTCTTGAGTGTCTCCCAAATATGTGATAAAGGAACAAAGTAGAGTTCTTGTCTAAAGTGTGCACAGTTACTAGTCTGGTAACTGGGAAGTGGTTTTAGTATACAAAAGGTACAAGAACATCTATGTTGCTGACTTTGAATCTCTAGAAGCTGGTGATATGAGTTTCTTGAAGGCTGTTGATGATGATGTAGAACTATGGCATAGAAGATTGGGGCATGCAAGCTTCTCACTTCTGAATAAATTGATACAGAAGGACCTGGTTCGTGGTCTGCCAAATACTAAATTCAAGGAGCACAAAGTATGTGATGCATGTACTAGAGGAAAACATGTGAAATCATCCTTTAAGCCAAAGAAGGATGTTAGCACATCAAAACCCCTCGAACTCCTTCACATGGATATATGTGGTCCTATGAGAATACCAAGCAGAGGTGGAAAGAAGTATATTTTTGTGATTGTAGACGACTATTCAAGATTCACTTGGACATTGTTTCTTATAACAAAAGATGAGACCTTTGAGGTATTTGTGGCCTTTATTAAGAAAATCCAAGTGAAAATGGAATTGAAGATAGCTTGCATCATATCTGACCATGGAACAGAATTCGACAATGCCAAATTTGATGAATTTTGCAATGAAAATGGGATCACTCATAACTTCTCATCCCCAAGGACTCCTCAGCAAAATGGTGTTGTTGAAAGGAAGAACAACACTCTAGAAGACATGGCACGGACAATACAGTGGAATCGCCAAATTTTTTTGGGCAGAGGCAATAAACACTGCGTGCTATTTGGTGAACAGGTGCATGATCAGGTCCCTCTTGAAAAAAACCCCTTATCAGCTACTCAATGGAAGAAAGCCCAAGATAACTCATCTGAGAACCTTTGGATGCAAATGTTATGTTCTCAACAATGGGAAGGACCAGCTTGGGAAGTTTGATGCAAAAAATGATGAAGGAATTTTTCTGGGATATTCTTCTCAAAGCAAAGCCTACAAAATCTACAACAAAAGGACACAATGTGTGGAAGAAAGTGTTCATGTGATATTCAATGAGACACCTTTTTTGAACAAGGAATGAGACAGTGATGATCAAGACAATGAACCACTTTTGGTTCCTGGAGAAATATCTGATGTCTCAAATGGCAAAGCTGACATGATGAGTCAGACGAAGGAAGCAAGTGAAGACAATGAAACATCCTCGTCCACTTTACCAAAGGAACATGGTACCCCAATTACTACCACTGAAGCTGAAGAAAGGATTGGAGATGTAGTGCAAGGCACTCCACAGGTAGATGAACGATGAATGCAGGGAAACCCATCTGATTTACCCAGCTCCTCTACCAATCAGATCCAAGTCCTAAACTGTAAACACAAAATCTCTCATCCACTTGATAACATAATCACCCCCTTAATTGTGGAATCCAAACACGATAAAAAAACCAGAAATTCCCTAGCCTTTTCAGCCTTTTTATCTCAAATAGAACCCAAAATTATCAAGGAAGCCGTGAAGAATGCAGACTGGATTACAGCTATGCAAGAGGAGCTGCATCAGTTTGAGAGAAACAAGGTATGACACCTGGTACCTAGACCCTCTGATAGAACCATCATCGGAACCAGATGGGTGTTCAAGAATAAGCTGGATGAAAATGGAAATACTACAAGGAACAAATCAAGGCTTGTTGTCCAAGGTTACAATCAGGAGGAAGGGATCGACTATGATGAGATGTTTTCCCCAGTTTCTCGCATGGAAGCCATCAGGATCCTCATTGCCTTTGCATCACATATGGAATTCACCTTGTTCCAAATGGATGTGAAGAGTGCCTTTTTGAATGGTTTTCTTAAGGAAGAGGTCTATGTTAAGCAGCCTCCGGGATTTGAATGCCATGTGCATCCTGAACATGTATTCAAATTGGACAAGGCTCTATACGGATTGAAGCAGGCCCCTAGAGCCTGGTATGAGAGGTTATCCAAGTTTCTCTTGGAAAATGGGTTCACTTGAGGAAAGATTGACAATACGTTGTTTTTGAAGAAACGGGGAAGGAACCTGCTCATTGTTCAGGTTTATGTAGATGACATCATATTTGGGGCTACAACAGACTCACTATGCGAAGAATTTTCCAAACTCATGGGAAGTGAGTTTGAAATGAGTATGATGGGGGAACTGAACTTCTTCCTGGGTCTTCAAGTGAAGCAATCCACATAGGGGAACTGTCTCAGTGAGCAGAAATACATCAAAGAACTGCTGAAAAGGTTTGATATGGAAGCATCAAAGGTGATCGACACCCCTATTGTTGTTGCTACCAAGTTGGACATGGGTGATTCTGGATCATCTGTGAATCAAACGATGTATCGGGGCATCATTGGATCTCTACTCTACCTCACTACGAGTAGGCCAAATATTGTATTCAGTGTGGGATTGTGTGCAAGGTTTCAATCAAATCCCAAGGAATCTCATCTAAAGGCGGCCAAGAGAATTCTGAGATATCTTAAGGGCACACATGACCTGGTTCTGTACTATCCTTCAGGTGACAATTTTAACCTTGTTGGTTATGCTTATGCTGATTATGCAGGTTATCTGGTGGACAGGAAAAGCACTTCTGGAATGGCTCATTTCCTTGGATTACGTCTAATCTCATGGGGTACAAGGGAACAAAATTTTGTTGCCCTCTCAATAGCTAAAGCAGAATATGTCGTAGTTGCATCTTGATGTGCTCAGCTGCTGTGGATCAAGCAACAATTGGAAGATTTTGGAGAATAAATTGATTGTGTACCACTACTATATGATAACATACATTGATTGTGTACCACTACTATGTGATATCACCAGTGCTCTCAGCATGGCAAAGAACCCGGTTCGGCACAAGGGAACCAAACACATTGATGTCAGACACCATTTTCTCAGAGATAATGTTGAAAAAGGGCTCATTTGCATGAGATTTTGCTGCATTGAAGATCAAATTGCAGATATCTTCACCAAAACTCTAAGCATGGAACACTTTGAGAGAAATATGATGGCATTGGGGTTAATGAAACCTAACTGAGAACCTGGTTCTCCTCATATGGCTATGAAAGTCATACTCAGGTAAAAGTCAGCTAAAGTGTTTTCTGACCAATCCTAACTCACGTCTATATCGTTGCAGGTAGACACGCATGATGATTATCGATGCGAGACTAAAATGCATAGTCTAACATGTGATATACCTTACATTTTATGCGCATTAATGATAAAATTATACTTGTTATGTGCTTAATGGAGTTTATTTCATGTGTAGGTGAAGTGGAGATGGAAACGGAGCTAAAAGGATGCAAATACGTCGAAAAATACGCGAAAGGAGACACCCGGGCGA
>MDKI01010786.1:0-17486 GCA_005239505.1 Nicotiana paniculata
CACTCTGAACCCGAACCAACCGACCCAACACACATAAATGAAGCTGAACCACATAAAATAAAGCAGAAATGGGGGAAACGGGGCTAAATTCTCGGAACGACCGTCCGGATCGTTACAGTTGTGGTTTTTATTTTGGCTCATGTTTTCCCTTCAAATCTGACCCTTTTGATGATGAGACTTCCTATATTGGTATTATTTCATCGACCGAAAATATTTTCTTGGTGGTGGGTTGCTCCCCGTAGACCGTTTTAACTCCCTCTAGTGTCGGGAATTTCACAACGTGGTGAAGGGTCGAGGGTACTTCCCGCATGTTGTCGATCCGTGGCCTCCCGAACAAGGCGTTGTACCTCATGTCACCCTCGAT
Source organism: Nicotiana paniculata (assembly GCA_005239505.1). NCBI lineage: Eukaryota > Viridiplantae > Streptophyta > Magnoliopsida > Solanales > Solanaceae > Nicotiana > Nicotiana paniculata. The sequence continues at coordinate 365 of MDKI01010786.1, forward strand.
CACATGGAACTTCGTCTCTTGGATGGTTCCGGCCACATTCACTGGCAAAATTATTTTTCCTTTGGTGGTTTCGCATGCGATGTTGAAGTTGTTAAGTACTTGGGCCGTGGGCACAACTTGATCCTATAGGCCGAGCTGTTCTACGACCCTCGATCGGATGAGGTTGGCCGAGATACTTGGATCAATCAAAACACGTTTTATTTGAGTCTTATTCATAAGTACAGATATTGCCAGTGCGTCGTTACGGGGTTGCACAGTCCCCTCTTCATCCTCGTCATTGAAAGACTAGGTTTCTTCTGGTACATAATCCCGAGTTTGCTTCTCCCTTGTGATTGACACCTTCGTGCATTTAGATACTGGTCCTTGAGGAATATCGACCCCTCCAACAATCATGTGGATCACGTGTTGTGGATCTTCTTGTTCTTTTGTCTGCTTGAATCTCTATTTTTGAAGTGGTTCTTGGCCCGATCACTTAAGAATTCGTGTAGGTGCCCATCGTTGAAAAATCGTGCCACTTTCTACCTTAATTGTCTACAATCTTCTGTTCTATGGCCATGGGTGCCATGATACTTGCACATTTATTGGGATTTTTCAGGGCTAAATTGGTCTGTAGAGGGAGAGGCTGATACGATAGCCGATGCATCAATGCTGAAGTTATATTCAGATAGTTGGGGTCCTTTTTTGGCCCCGATATTCCTGTTGAAACCATTCTTGCTCATGAGACCTTGAGAGCTTTCACCTAGATCATTTCTCCTTTCACCTCGAATGGGGTTGCGTCCACACCCGTTGTTTCTCCGATCTCCATTAGATGGATGGTAACGATCCCTGTTTGAGCCTTGGTTCTCGGTCAATGTCCCTTTTGATTATGTCGATGGGCCTGATAGGATAAACGTACCTAGAAGGACGATACCGATTATGCATGTCAGCCCAAGTAACAACTTGTATTCGATCAAGTTATGCTTTAATTGTTGTGTTATCACCGAGCTTCGTACATTTAACTCTTGAGTGAAAACCTGAACAACCCAATCATCGGCGACCGATGGTATATCCATACGTTCCATTTGGAACCGAGACACAAACTCTCTAAGCATATCGCTGTCTTTTTGATTTACCTTGAAAAGGTATGACTTCCTAGTCTCAACCTTTATAGCTTCGACGTGTGCTTTAACGAAGGAGTATGCAAGCATGAAAAAAGAATCAATGGAGTTGGATGGAAAATTATGGCACCATATCATCTCTCCCTTTGACAGGGTCTCCCCGAATTTCGTCAACAATACAGACTCGATCTCATCGTCCTCTAGATCATTCCTCTTAATAGCACACGTGTAAGAAGTGATATGCTCGTTGGGGTCGGTCATGCCATTGTACTTGGAAATTTCTGGCATGTGGAACTTCATGGGAATTGGTTTAGGAGCCACGCTCGGGGGGGGGGGGGATTTATCACAAACTTCTTTGAATCCAAACCCTTTAAAATTGGTGGCGACCCTAGAATTTGATCAACCCTCGAGTTATAGGTTTCCATCTTCTTTTCATTTGATTCAATTTTCTTCTCCCCCGATTCAACTCGTATTGTCAGCTCCTCTAGAATCTTCATGATTGCGGGGTCGGTCCCTGATTCATTTCTGTTAGATCTTCTTGACACTGATTTGGCCCTATGAATAACTTCCTGCATTTGCTCGGACTCAACCCTGCTCGGTGCATGGTTCTGGTTTTGGAGTTATGCTATTACAGCTTGTTGAGCCTGCAAAATTTCGAATATCACTCAAAGGATGATCCCGCCTTCTTCGACGCCCTATGCATTTTTCCTAACTAATCGAACATCTCTGCGGACGTTATTCTTGGGTCGATGGCAAGATTTTCATTAATGGGAACATGGGAACTGATGTTGATTGGGACTATGGCCTGGACTCCATCGAGGTCAACTGGAGGTACTTCGTTTCTTGGGGTGGATATGTGGTCGTTCTCGCCGTGGAAACCAATGTCTTTGTCTATATGTGTGGGTGTTGCTTGAGAGATCGACATGCTGATCCTAAAATCATAGATACTCACAAGAACAAGTATAAAATAATAAGGGTTATGAAAGTTAGTACCAGACAATCACTATTATCTTTAGCCCCACGGTGGGCACAAAACTATTTACCTAAAAACGAATTACAATTTAATTTATATGTGGTTTTAAGGACACGTGATTTCACTTGGCAAAAACTTAGAAAATATTCAAATTGATACAAAAATTGATGGTAAAGAAAAATAGAAGCAAACCAAATGGGATGTGCAACTTTAACCCCGAGATAAGTTACCCTCGAACCAAATGAACGAGCAAAATGAGATATGAACAAAGTAACAGAGTATTGAGAGCTTAAAGAAGTTAGTAGTATATTGCTTCGCATTGCGTGAATATGATGCATTTAAAAATGATTAGACCCCCTTTATATAGTAGGGAGTCCTACTTAAGGTACAATTCTAAATACAGTAAGAAATCCCATTATTGGCTAATAATCGACCTCATCTTGATACGTGCCGAGATTTCCACTATGATCCTTGATCGATATGGATATTTCGGCTTACCACTGTTTTACTAGGTAAACTTCCATATGTCTTGCTTGATTTCTGTTCTGCTTGATCTCAATCTATGCTGATCTTGACCGTGGTCTATCTCTGAATTACGAGTTCAACATTCTAACTTTTCACTGAGGCTCGATATGAAACGAGGTCGTACCGTGGCCTATCATGATCCAAGCTCGATTAGTCATAAGAAGGGAATGCCCGTTCAGACCATATATACTAACATTCCAAAAAACGATCTTCAGTACATTTTTCCTTCAACAGAGCTTAACTTGACAGCCTTAGTTCGAAGGGACCTTGATTCTTTAGGATCCGATAACAATTTTCCCTTCTAAAGGTAGTATATGTATTTGTTTCTCCAATCCCAAGTCAAATTCGTTGAGTTTACCTCGGAATGACCTTGCTCTATCACCGATTTTATCAATTCCACCATGATTCTGGAGCTAAATTCCTCGGAGTCGACACATGATCCAATGTTAGCCAAAGCACTGGCCTCACTATTCCGATATCGGGGCACATGTTGTAATGTCCATTATCTGAATCGATGTAACACCACTTGTAATTTATCAAGGTACCTTTGGATCTTGTCTTCTTTGACTTCGAACGTCCTATTAAATTGGTTAACAACGAGGAGTTTGGCTTCAATCACCTCAGTTCTAGACCTATAATCATAGCCTTATATTCGGCTTCATTGTTAGTCAATTTTACAGTTTTGATAGATTGCCTTATCATATTACCCATGGGTGGTTTTAATATGATTCCCAACCGGGACCCTTTCATGTTGGAAGAACCCTCTGTGAACAGGTTCCAGACCGTCGAGATAGTCCCCGAGGCAAGTAATAATTCTTTATCGTCCCCGAGGATCAAGGCTGGTGTAAAATAGGCCACGAAGTCTGCCAAAGGCGTTTATAATCAATATCATGCCGCTAACCTCTACGTCCCATTTTGATAGGCGACCTAAGAGCTTGGGTTTATGCATAATATTCCTAAAAATATACAAGTTCACTACACATATAGGGTGACACTAGAAGTATGGTTTTAGTTTCCTAGATGCACTTAACAAGGCAAGTGCTATCTTCTCTAGGTGTGGATACCTAGTTTTGACATCATCTAGGGTTCTACTAACATAATAGATATCAAACTATGTACCTTCTTCTTCCCGAACCAGGACACCACTTACCGCTACCTCGGAGACTTCCAAGTAAAGGCACAACAGTTTTTTTTTGTTGCTTTGGAGTGTGCAGCAAAGGAAGACTTGTAAGTATTGTTTGAGGTTTGCTAAAGACTTTCCGTATTCCGGGGTCCAAGAGACGTCGTTCTTCTTCTTTAGTAACGAGAAAAAATTGTGGGTTTTATCTGATGAATAAGAAATAAATCGGCCCAATGCGGCTATCCGCCCGGCCAACCTCGGTACCACCTTGTCGTTACCAACAATGATGATTTCTTCTATGGCCTTTATTTTATCCGATTTGATCTCTATTCCTCGGTTAGGTACCATGAAACAGAGGAACTTACCTGAACCGACTCCGAAAGCACACTTCTCCGGGTTCAACTTCATGTTGTATTCCCTTAGTATGTCTAAGGTTTGCTGCAAATGTTTCATATGGTCCTCTGCTCGCAAGGACTTAACTAACATATCATCAATATAAACTTCCACTGATTTCCCTATTTGTTCCTCAAACATTCGGTTGACTAGGCATTGATACGTGGCACTGACACTTTTTAATCCAAATGGCATCATGTTATAACAGTAAGCGTTGAACCTAGTTATGAAAGAAGTTTTCTCTTGGTCATCTGGGTCCATCTGTAATTGTTTTTTACCCAGAATAGGCGTTGACAAAACTCAGCGTCTCGTGCCCAGCCGTCACATTGATCATTCGATTGATGTTAGGAAAATTGAACGAGTCATTTGGGAATGCCATATTTTGGTCCTTATAATCGACACACATTCTAAGCTTGTTTCCTTGTTTAGGTATGACGACATTGTTAGCTATCCAATCCAGGTATTTGACCCCCCCTCCCCCCCGAGTGGAACCTATTTTTAAGATTTTATATACCTCGTCTTTGATGAATGCATGGTTGACTTCGGACAGAAGCCTCATGTTCTATTTGATCGGATAGAAATTCGGATCTAAGCCCAATTTGTGAGTAGTTATCTCCGATCGGATTCCTGTCAAGTCTAAGTAGGACCAGACAAAACAATCGGCATTAGCTTTTAGAAAATTAATGAGTTTTTTCCTAAGCTCGGGGGTTAATTCTATTCCTAGCTATACCTTTATGTCCGTCAAGTGCTCTAACAATATGACATGTTATAGTTCCTCAATTATTGACTTGGAGGCATTAGTATCATCAGATGCTATAAAGGATCTCGGGACCCCAAAGTCATGTTCCTTATTAGTTGGGCGTTCCTCCTATTTTTCCGGCCCGATCGGGTTCGGGACCAGTGATTGCTATTTGGTGCCTTTATCTGCGACTAGCCCTTCACTTTTTGATGTCGTGATTGCGGGCACCGAGATAACTTTCTCGATGACGAACATCTCCTTTGCAGAAATTTGTTCCCCGTAGACCGTTTTTATTCTACTTGGATTTAGGAACTTCAGCGCGTGATGCAAGGTCGATGGTATCACCCTCAAGCTATGGACCACGATCTCCCAAACAAGGCATTGTATCTCATATACCCCTCGATTACATGGAACTTCATCTCCTAGGTGATTCCAGTTGTCTTGACCGGTAGGGTGATTTCACCATTTGTTGTCTCGCACGCCTTATTAAACTCGTTCAGTACTAGAACTACTGGTACGATTTGATCCAACATCCCCAATTATTCCATGACTCTCCAGTGGATATATTTGGTCGAGGTACCTGGATCAATTAACACACACATAACTCAAGATTTATTAATAAGTACAGATATTACCAGCGCATCGATATGGATTGAATGATGCCCTTGTCACTAAACGAGATTACTCCCTCCGGGATATAATCTCGACTTCATTTTTATCTGTTGATAGATACTTTGGTGCATTTTATCATTGGTCCTTGGGGAACATCTAATCCTCCGATGATCATGTTAATCACTTGTTGAGGTTCTTCCTTCTCGATTTGTTTGTTAGCGTCCCTGTTTTTGAAATGGTTTTTGGCTCGCTCACTTAGGAATTCCCGAAGATGCCCATTTTTTAAAAGACGAGCCATTTCTTCGCTTAACTCTCTAGAATCCTCAGATCTATGATCGTGAGTACGATGATATTTAAATATCAAATTGTGATATCTGTGTGCAGATCGTACTATAGTGGCCTTGGCCACTTGGTCTCCTTGACGTGGCCGATGGCTGATACTATACTCACTGCATCCACGTTAAAGTTATATTTTGATAGTCTCGGGGCATCTGTGAACCTTGGTGTTCTGTCAAACTGTTTGTATTCACTAAACCAGTTGCTTAGAACTTGGTCACTTCTCCTATTGTTCATGGTCGGGTAGTGATTGGGTCTGTTTCCATTCTATCTAGGATGTAAGGTTGGTATTGATCTCGGGTCAACCTTGACTCTTGATCCACCTTTCATTTTGATTTTTCGTTTCTTCTTCTGGGATAAACCAACCCCGAGGTAGCTCCTAGTCGGTCGTCCTCGACTCTGATCTTTGACTAGTACCTGTTGGGGACAACGACCCTAGTAACCGTAGAGTACTTTACCACGTTTTACTTCAATGTTTGAGAAGAAACCAAACTTCAGTGGTTGAGTCTTTAAGTAAATGCCTAAATGGCCCAATCGTCTACAACCGAGGGCAATTCCATCCATTCCATCTAGAACCTCTACACGAATTCCCTAAGCATCTTGTTGTGCCTTTGCCTGACTTTGAACATCTCTGATTTCCTTGTTTTGAGTTTAATAGCAGTCGCATGGGATTTAACGAAGTCATCTGCAAGCATAGCAAATGAATTAATAGAATTTGGAGGTAAGTTATGGTACCATATCATTGCTCCCTTAGACAAGGTTTTCCTGAATTTATTTAGAAACACCAACTTGATCTCATCATCCTCGAGGTCGTTGCCTTTTATTGCACACGTGGAGGAGGTCACATGATCGTAGAGGTAGCCACCAAAGCCAATTTCTAAAAGGATATGTGGTTCCATTGTATTTGGGAATATCCGGCATTCAGATCCCTTTAGAAATTTTCTTTGGTACCGAACTCGGGGGGAATGGTTTCTGAATGAACTTTTTGAAATTTTCTCCCTTCAATATCAGAGGCACTCCCGGGATCTGATCGACCCTCGAATTTTAAGTCTCCACCTTCTTCTCATTTGCCTGTACCTTCTTTTCACTGGATTCCACCTGTTTTCTCAATTTTTCGAGCATTTTCATCACCTCAAAAATTTTCCTGAGTCTGGACCCGCCAGGTTGTGTGACAATATGTTCTCCTCTCCGAGTTTCTTTTCTAACCCGTTCGTGCCGTATTGTGTGCGTGATTTTGACTCTATAGTTGGAATATTGCAACTGGTTGAGCTTATAACATCTAAAAAATTAAACCTAAGCTAACTCCATCAGTTCCCCCCTTCAGGTGCCTCTCGAATCGAAGGATGGGGTGCCATGTGAATGCTGTCATCGGGATCAATCGTTAGGTTGACGTTGACAACAACATGTGAATTGGAATCGACTCGTTCATCAACTGGGGTGCCATTAGGGTTGACATGGGTACGGTGTTGCACATCACTATATTGTTTTTTTCATCGTGTTGGCCTGACTCGGCATCAATGCTAAAGTGATGGTGGATATTTTGGCTCTGCGTTCGACCTCTTTAACCGTATTCTCTTTAACCTCGATTCTTCGTTTTGGTCGAGCTTAATTATTCCCATGTTTGGCCATGCTCGATTCCCGATGTATCATTCATCACCATGGGCTCCGATATGTGGGAACCCTCGTCCTTAATAGAGCCAACGTCGAATTACGTTGTCCCTTGGTTCTTCGTCACGAATCGGGAGTAACTTTATCCCCGATTTTACTTGTACATAATATTTCTTAATTTCTATAAGTTGTTCATATTTTTGATATTTTATAAAAAGAAAACACGTCCATATTCCATCCCAAAGCAAACGGTAAAGCAAATATTTAATTTCCATAATCCCAAATCATAGATTATTATTCTTTTTATTTAAATTGGTCGCACTTGATGGGAACTTATGCTAGCTACAACGTGAAAGCCATTTATTTTATTTTTTTCTGTTAATTTTCTTTTATATGCCTGAAATAACAATATACATAGTTGACTTTTGATTAAATATATACCATTTTTTAACGAATGAGCTAGAATTCACTGCATCGAATCTTTTGCTATATATTGTAACTTTTTTTTTTACCATAACAAAAGTCTTGTGATTTTATGTGTCAAACAAGTTATGTGACTTTGATTAAATAAAAGATAAGTTTAGTGTCAGTTTATGAAATTTTCCCCCTATGTTATGATCGAAATAATCAAGCGTCATGTGAAAGCCAGCAAGTAAACTTTGAACAACGATAAATCAAACTACAAAAGATAAATCTACCAAAAAAGACACAAATTGTAACGTGGTTCGGTCAACTGATCTACGTCCACTACAGAGATAAAAAATCCACTATATAAAAGAGTGTACAAAATATCAAGAGAAAAACCTCATAAAGAGGAAAATACAAGTGTTACACTAACAATAGTCCCGAAAAGTTTTTCCCCTAAACAAGACTCTGAAGCCCCTTATGGATACATTATGGATGATACTAAATGAAAATGAGTGGTACTGTATTTATAAAAGTCCAACTTTTCCTACAAGAAAAAGTATTAGTCAAATACGGGAGATTTATAATTTTCTTCTACAAGATGGAAAGTCCAATTATAGCAAATACGTTGACCTTTCCTTCAAGAGATATGAAAACCAATATGGTAAGAAAATCAAGTCAACATATAACAATTCTCCCTCATGGCCTGAATTTTCTAAAAAAATTAACTTGATCCAACTTCATCACATAACCTTCAACATGTCGCATATCCAAATCTCCATCACAATGGTTGTCTCAACTTGAGTATCACTCCAGTCAAATTTCTCAGACAAAAAGCACGATCACCGTCAAATAGGTTGCACCTAGAACTAAATCCGCCAAGATGAACATGTCTTGAACCTCTCTATGATACTATTGTTATGTCGAGGAAGAGGCAAACCCGAAAATAGAGAAGATAAAGAACACCAAATTTTATTGTGGAAAAACCCTTCAAATCGAAGGTAAAAACTACGGGATTACAAAGACCCATAAAGCTCCACTATAACAATAAAAGAGTTACAAAAAGTTTTTCAAATTGACTGCACAACAAGTGCCAAACACGGAACAACAATAGCAATAATAAATAAATTGAAGAAGGAGGAGAAGTCTCAAAAATAGAGATGAACTTCGTGGCTCGAAATCACATGTTACGGCCTCCAAATCTGATCTCTGCCATTCAAATGAAAGAAAAAGATGTTATAAAAATTCAGCCCAAATTACAAACGGTTACCGAATCAGAAAAGATGATTTGAAGTTTGCTGGTCGGAACAAAAATATGCAGCAAAACAAACACTTTTTCTTCTCTATTCTCTCTTGATGAAAGCTCTCTCAAAACTACTCTTATGTGCTAAAGTCTTTCAAAGACTTATACGAATGAGCATAGAAAAATTTTCAAAGGTTGTTCAAGTTATAGATAATTAGTATTACTTTCTCTTAAAGTCAAAACCAACTCTAAATAGGAATAAAAATCGAATCCAATTCCGAATACGAATAAAAGGAAAAGAAAGAATAGGATTAGGCCATTGGCTTTTGGCTGAACAATATGGGCCTGAGCCCAACAAACTCCCCCTTCAGCCAAGGGGCCAAATATGTCTTCAAGTAGAAGAACTATTTACAAGCTTCATGCCTGTCAATTTTCTGCAAAACACATGCTTATCTATGCAGTCCTCAGGTTGCTCTATATAAATCTACTCATTTAAATAGCCATGAAGAAAAATAATCTTTACATTCATCTGCTCAACCTGTAAATCTAGACTTGCGGCTTATCCTCGAACCACATGAATAGAATACATCTTCACAATAGGGGAGGAAATTTCATCAAAGCCGGCTCCTTTCTTCTGGACAAAACCTTTAACAACTAACCTCGCTTTATACCTAGGTGAAAAGGTATGGTTATATTGCTTTATTCTAAATATCCTTTTGTTAGATAAAGCTCTCTTACCTTTCGGCAATTTCACTAACTCATATGTTTTCCATTCTCATGGAGTGACTTCATCTCATCTTCCATGGCTTCTATCCACTTAATCTTTTTGAGTATCTTGTATGGATTTGTCATAGCTCTCAGGTTCTCCCATGTTAGTCAAAAGTACATACTCATCAGGAGAATAGTGAATGTATTTTTGCTTCTCTCTTGTAGATCGTCTAAGAGAGGTTTTGGGAGCACTCGATGTAGTTACAAGAGAAGGAATTGGTTGTTGAGAAACCAGAACTTCATCAACCGGAGGAGTCATAACATCTACACCATGATGATCATTTTGATCTTGATCACCATCTTCATAATTGTCTTGGGTTCCTTCATGTGCAATAGGTTCCTTGGCAATAGACACTGGACCAATATCAACTAAGCTCTCATTATTCTAAGAATTTATCTTCTTAGCTTTGTTAATATATTCAATAGCCTGGGCTTTAAAGAATATTTCATAACGACTTCTAATAAGTTTATTGTCAACTAGATCATAAAAACGATACTCAAACTCATCTTGACCATAACCGATAAAGATGCACTGCTTAGTTTTGACATCTAGGTTCGATCTCTAAACTTTAGGAACACAAACACGAGCTTTACACCCAAAAACTATTAAGTGATCATAAGAAACATATTTGGAATACCAAACTTTGTCTGGGACATCACCATACAAAGAAACAACATGAGACAAATAGAGAACATAAGCAATAATGTTAAGTCCTTCTGCCCAAAATGTATTTGGAAGTTTTGCTTCTGAAAGTAAGAATCCAGCTCTCTCAACTAGAGTTCTATTCATCCTCTATGCCAAGCCATTCAATTGAGGCGTCTTGGGGTGGAGTTTTCTAATGACGAATTCCTTGTTCTTTGAAACAATTATCAAAGGGACAACAATATTCACCACTATTTTCAGTGTGAATGCATTTTAATTTCTTCCCCGCTTGTTCCCAACTAAGTCCTGATTCCTTAAACACACCAAGTGCTTGATATTTGGATTCCAAAGGATACAACCAGAGCTTGCGTGAATGGACATCAATGAAGGTCATGAAGTAAAGTGCACCACCTTTTGAATTTATTTTAAAGGACCACACAAATCAGATTGTACCGGCTCAAGTAATTCAGGCTTTCTTGAAGGTAGATGACTATGAAAGAAAACCCTTTTCTGTTTGAGCTAGACAATGGATACACATTTTAAACTTTGCTTGTTTCAGTCCAGAAAGAATACTTTTCTTAGCCAAACATGTAATCCCTCTTTCGCTCATTGATAAGTGGGTATTTTACCAACTTATCTTGTCTTTAAGCTTAGATTTTTACTGTGTTTGAGTGATAAAATCATGTGTTTAATGTCGTTTACTTCTATTTTATAGGCTCTATGTGATTTAGAAGTGATCATGAAGAAACCAAGTGAAAATGAGTCTAAAAGAAATTGACCAAAAGAAAATCTGGAAAATGGTCTCAGGTGTCGCAATTGCGACACATATGGGGAAAATGCGAAGATAGCAGCAATCGCAATTGCGATGAACCAAACGCACATGCAAAGTCAACCCAGTCAAGCAGTGAATACGAATGTGAAAAAGAGATCGCAAATGCAAAGTCAAACGAGACAGTCAACCTTCGCAAATGCGAAGTCTTTATTGCAAATGTGATAGTCAACAGTAAAGTCCTAGTGCGCAAATGCGAAGATCGCGCTTCAGTTATGGGTACTTCTGTAATTTCACATTTTTTGGCCCCAAGCTGATTTGTAAAATATATTTTGCTTATTTTTCGGTCTTTAGACAAGAGAAGACAAGTTTGGAAGCTAGGGTTCTTGCACACACACTTGGGTCTTGAAGATTTGAAGCTTTTGGTTGAGAATTTCTAACTCATTTATGCTCATTTATTCATTTCATTTCTTTGTATTGTATATCTAAGTGTGTAGTATATTTTCCATCACTTGAATCTTGTTTATGAAAATATTCATATTTAAAGTGTGGATTAAATCTCTTGTTGTGCTTATGTATTGAACGATTTTTAGTTATATTTAAGTGATTTATTATTTTTTAAATATTCTTGTTCTTTAATGTTTTCAAATGGATTAGCTAACCCTAGGACTAGGCCATTAACTCCGAATTTATTTTGGAAAATATAATTTAGGGTTAGGAAATATTAATTAACAAGAACTTGCGGCTTTAACCATCACTTTATAGATTCTACCTAGGGGTAGGATTGAACTACTTGTAGCCATATTAGGGTGTGCTTAGTCTCTTAATTATTTTAGGGATAATGCAATTAGGAAGTCTTGTTGGTCTTTGAAAGAAGCCAATATAGAATTATTACCCGAGGTTAATTAACATAAACTTGCTCATATTTGTGAAATCATGAAATACATTGGATCATTACTTGAGTGTAATTTCCAATGCATCCATGCTTGTAGTCATTGATCATTTTACTTTCTTTCTAGGTTAGTCTATATTGCCGCATTTAGCTATAAATATTTTCTCGGAACATTTCTAAGTGTTTGGCTTAGCATAATAAGTGATAATTCTCTTACATGCCTAATCGCCTACATATTGTTCTCTGTAGGATTCGACCCCGACTCATAGTTAGGTAATTATATTGCATATGACCGTGTCCATTTACTTTTTAGTAGTGGATTTGGACATCATCACTCATACGACTCAGTGTTGTATGCCACAATTCTGATAAAGTGTCAGTTTCCACCAGATTTATGGATTCATTAAGAATAGATCCACGTGACACATTAAAATGAGAATACTTGACTCCTCGAGACACTACTAACGAGCCCTTGGTGAGATTCTGTTGGCCATTAAAGAGGGAATTATGATAACCTTCATCGTCTAATCTTCCTACAGAGATCAAATTGAAGGAAAAGTCTGGATCTTACTTAACATTTTGAAGAACTAACGTTGAACCATTATTAGTTTTAAAAATAATTTTTCTAACACCGAACACCTTAGCTTCACTGGAATTTCCCATCTTTAAAAATCCCTAGTCAACAGGTGTATACAATGAAAAATAAATCTTTTCTTTGGTGACATGTAAGGTAGCTCCAGAATCTACTATCGAACATGTCTCATGGGACAAAACAACAAACTTTATTTGAAGGAAATTGACCCGAACCCCACCCGAAACACACTCGAGGTCCCCGGAACCCCGTCCAACAACACATATAAGTCATATAACCTCACATAGACTCGCTCGAGGTTTCAAATCACATAAAAACAATACAAAAATGACAATCAAACCAAAATCAAACTTATGAATTTTTATATCTTCAATTATAAAAACTCGTGTCGAAACCTATCAATTCAACCCGAAATGACGCCAAACTTTGCAGACAAGTCACAAATAACACAACGGACCTACAACCATTCACAGAATTCCATTCCCAGCTCGATATCAAAATTTCACCTATCGGCCAAAATCGCCGAAATTGTAACCTTCGCCAAATTACCTCAAACTACTCTACGGACCTCCAAAACCAATTCCGTATGCGCGCCTCAGTCCAAAAATCACCATACGAAGCTGTTGACATTAACCAAAACTCATTACGAGGCCGTTTACACAAAAGTCAAACCTAAATTACTCTACGGACTTCCAAAACCAATTCCGTATGCGCCCCCAGTCCAAAAATCACCATACGAAGCTGTTGACATTAACCAAAACTCATTACGAGGCCGTTTACACAAAAGTCAAACCTAAATTACTCTACGGACTTCCAAAACCAATTCCGTATGCGCCCCCAGTCCAAAAATCACCATACGAAGCTGTTGACATTAACCAAAACTCATTACGAGGCCGTTTACACAAAAGTCAAACCTCCAGTCAACTTCCATCATTTAAGCTTCAAAAATTGAAATTTTCCTCCCAATTCGACTCCAGATTATCCGGTAACTGAATCCAACCACGCATGCAGGTCGGTATACCCAATGTAAAGCTGTTGAAGACCTTACTCCACCAAACGGAGCTTAAATTCCCAAAACGACCGGTCGGGTCGTTACATTATCCCCCATGTAAAATAAACGCTCATCCTCGAACGTGCCAAGATTTACCTCGAACTCATCAAATAACTGATTGCGCACTTCCAACACACACCCGCGATTGATTCTACGTCACCCCAACATACATAAGCCTGACGACACCATCATGGCTGTAATATAGCCTTCTCATCACCACCTATAAGCCTCATACCTCAATTTCTCACCTTCTACTCATTTCCTAAAAACCCGATTCTAAATCCATATCCGGCATTACCCTCAACCAGCTTCATTAACTCATGAGTGTACCCATAAGGCACGAACACACAATATAGCACATCACACATAGGCTTATAATAATACTTTAGATCACAACAGCTGCCCGAAATCAACTCAGCATAGGCAATTTACCTCACATCTGAAAGAACTCGGTTTCCAAACCCCATAATATTGATAATGATGCAATAAACACAAAGACCTTATTATTAGACACCCGAATCACCGAGCCACAGCTAACACCACCTGACACACATCCCGCAAGCTAAACTAAAGAAGCACATACCGAAATGACTGAATATGAAAATACAAACATATAAAGGGACTATCAAACAATCCCATAAGCATAACTCTCTATCAATACTGACTTAAAAGAGCAATATAACAATGAAGAAGCAAGGTATATGAACAAATCAAAAGGATCCCATTCTGATATAACTTCCACCGCGGTACTTAGCCTGGTCCAAACATATCAAATCACAAAAGACCACGAGGGTCTCGCCCTCAACTCTATATCATATGCCGAATATATATCATACCAATTGAAATCTCCCGCTCACTCATCTCGTCTACAAAATCACAACGCTCACTTAACTCACATCTCAATGGAGTATCAAATCACAGCTCGTAAACAAAATACTTAGGAAAAAATCACATAAAGCTCACCATGATGAACAACAAGGACTCACTTCTAGTCTCACCCCTCAAATTGATGAATAAAGAAATGATAGACACGGGTTACCACTCATAGAGTCTCCCAATAGGAGCAAGCATGAAAAATAGAGTGCAAAGAATAAAACTTGTCCTGACCAACAAAACTATAATGAAATGGAATTGGTGCCCCTCAAATAAAAGCATACCCGAGAGATAATATTTGGCACAGCGACCTCTAGTTTACTATATAAAACACATCAATGAGTTGGGCCTCCCCCTCTTGGGCACCATCTACTCACCTGAATACCCTGCTATAACACACCTGCTTGAATCCTGGAACAACCTTTCACCCTGTGGCTAACATCTTCACGCTCAAACAACCTCTCTGCTGACGTGGTTGTGGAAGCCATACAATATGAGTACTCTGAGACCCATGAGTACCTGAAACCCCATGCACATCTGGTAATGTAAACTGAATTGGCTGACCCACAAACCTCTATTGTAGGGTACACTGCTTCCATATTAAGGACTAGTGGATTTCTCTGATCTACAAGGCCTTCTTGCCTTCCTGAACTCTCTCTCCTGATCTCGTCTGTCCTCTCTCTCCCAGTCCTACATGTTTTCTAATCGACGAGCGATCCCTACTACTTGCTAAATTGAGGCATCCGACTCTAACTCTCGAGTCCTGCTGAATTGAATGTCATGCCCGAGTCCCTCAATGAATCTACGGACTCGCCTCCTAACTGAAGAAACCAAGTGAGGTACATTACTGGAAAATTCACTGAATTTTATGGCGTACTCTAATATTGATATAGTGCCCTGACGCAAATTCTCAAACTCCGCGTGTCATGCATCTCGGAGGGACTGGAGTGCAAACTCCCTCCAAGCATCCCTGAAACCTGAATCCAACCTGGATCCATGCAAGTGAAGCTGACTCGGCTGGCTACCCCAACCCATATTCCCGCCACCGCTGACAACCCCACTCGTCTCTATAATACCCGAAGTACGAAAAATATAGTGACACTCATCTAAGAAACCCTGGGCATCATCTGTCGCCAATCCACTAAAAGATATGAGGATGGTACTTCCTGTACCTCTCAAGTCCAAGGTGTTCTTCCTCCGATGCTGCTACCCTAACCGCGGGATGAACTGAAACCACACGTTGTGCTGCCATGACAACTGGAACCTGACCAACATGGTCTCATTGCTTTGGAGTGTAGACGGTGGGAGTCTGAACTCCTCCCTTGACCTGTGAAGTAGCTGGTGAACCGCCTGAGTCAATGTACCAATTATACTCAAAGGCTGCGCCCAGATCTCCTAACGTCTAGGGTAGCAACAGGCACCTCCAGTACTTGTCCCCCAATTGGAATTACTGGAGGCTCCTCAATGGCTGCTCTGGTAGGCATCTTAACTGCGACACGTGCTCCTCATCGACCTCTGTCTCTGACACTTGCGACATTTGCTTCGGGGTAACATCATCAGGAACCGCATCTCGTGTCCTCACCATCGCTGAGAGAATGGAACGATAATTTAAAACTTCAAGATCAATGAACTCGCACGATAGGAATGAAGGAAGTGAAATTGTCCTAATAGTTCCGTAGCCTCTTGAAGATAAGTACAGACGTCTCCGTACCGATTCGCAAGACTCTACTAAACTCGCTTATGACTCGTAGCACCTACGAACCTAGAGCTCTGATACCAACTTATCACGACCCAAATCTCCCTCCGTTGGGTATCATGATGGCACCTAGTCTTAGGGACTAGGTAAGCCTAATATTTACTAAATAACAACAATAATAGGGGAAAATCCAATAGTCTCGATATAGAATCTTGACAAAATTTACAATTTCCCAAAACCAGTAATATAATCCATAAGCTCTACGAAATTTTTCTACAACTCCTAAATACAACTGCTTAGAAATAGCAAGGACAGTTGAATAAATAACAGGAAGGTGACTCCGAAACCTGCGAACGCAACAACAGATTACCTTGAGTCTCCTCGGTAATGAACCGCGCAGTTGCTAACAATAATTACCTGGATCTGCACACAAAAATGCACAAAAGTGTAGTATGAGCGTACCACAATGGTGCCCAGTAAGTATCAAGACTAACCTCGATGAAGTAGTGACGAGGACTAGTTAAGACACCACTGGTCAATAGAAACGATGCGGCATCACCCTTCGTGCTTTTAATATCATAATATGGCACAACATCACCCTTCTTGCTTTACACTCTCTAACAATATCATACACGGAATCATCCTTCAAGCTTTACACTCTTCCTCAACTAAACAATATCAATAAAAACAATTTGGCAAGGAAAAAATTAATAATGATAAAACAATAACGTCCTGGCAAGGGAGCCAACAGTAGAATCAATACCATCCCGGCAAGGGAAACAACTAT
>MDKI01213013.1:0-13904 GCA_005239505.1 Nicotiana paniculata
ATAATACTGCCCTCGTTTCTGTTTGAGACGTGCTGGTTATGTGCATTATCTGTGGAGGTAAATCCGAGCCTCTTAATTGCTTATTTCCTATTTTTATCTGTTAAAGTCCTATTTGTTCTTGCATGTCGCCTAGTATTTTCTCCTTTTAAAACATTAAGGGTATGTCTAGAACTACCTATAGGTAGAGGTCCTAATCTCCTCGAGGACCATTAAGAAGGGACGGGTAATAGCGCGCATAGAGGCCGTTAAACAAAACTAGCTTAAATAACCGCTAAGGGGTGGGGAAGGGTAGATATGGATATGATGACCGGTGTGCTAACGCAACGTGTAGCCCCTCTTCTTAAGAGTGAGTGCCGGGCATTGTACTGATGTGATCCTATAGGATAAACAACCTAAGACCCCCTATCCCTTACATATGTGTGTTTAGATCATAACTCTTTCAAAACTTTATATATGTGCCTAGACTCTAAATCTTTTAAACTTTAGCACATATGTGTGCTTAGACCGCGAATCTTTTCAAAACCTTTATTTGTTTAAGCTTATTTGCTACCTGTTTTAAAATTCACAAAGCTTGTTTGGCCGGGAACCACAGTTGTGGACTTCGAGGGGTGCCTAACACCTTCCCCTTGAAGTAATTTCAAGCCCTTACCCTATCTCGGGTTATCTTATCTGTGTCTGTAAATAACCTTTAGTAGGTGCCCTAATGCACCTTAAAATCATTAGGTGGCGACTCTTCAATTCCTTATCCCTTTCCCAAGAGGAAACGAGTTGTCCCAATAATATCGAATACCCTGACCGATCCGAGAGGGGAGGAAATAGAGGGGCGCGAAAACATGGCTACTCTACTGGGGAGTATCCTAGGATTTTACCATTTCTAACTGCTTTATGGACTTGTCTTTACTTTGTTAATACTTGCGACCTTTCTGTTCCCCCTTTATGTGCCATTAATTCTTTATCTCTTTCAAGTATTTATTCCTTTCAGAATCAAAACTGACATGTTTCTTTTTGTTTCCTTTGTAACTGCTTTTTCAATTATAACTATTGTATTTACCGCTTTCATAAAGTGGAAATACATGACAACATGCTTTTATTTCTCATTTATTGTTGCATAATCATGCTCAACATCATATTCCACTCGTGCGTATTCAAATCCTATAGCAACACTTGATGAGTGTTTGTGCCCTTCCATTTTATATCAACCCTAAATTCGGAAAGGCTTATTTGCGGTAAAACTAGTCGATTAGCGGTGCAGTCGACGATTACATGCCTTTCCCCCTCAAGTTGTCTGCTTGAGGGTACCAGTCTAAAACCCATAGAAACCTTACTTTGTTATATTACAGATGCATCATGGTCAAACCTAGCTGGGTTAACGTGTCGTCTGCACGATAGCCCTTTAAGACAACCTTATCCAAAAGTCCACCGGATTTTTCATAATCCCAACGGATGCAGTCACATTCTGTGCATTTATTTGGAGGACTAAATGCATGCATGCTAATCATAAGTGTATAAATAGTCGAGTCTGGTGGGGTAAGGGTCTAACCTATCTATTTTGAATAAAATGAGGCATGAAGTCCCTAGGTTCGGCATGGTCCAAAGAATACCACCACTATTGCTGGATTGGTGGGAAGACCTCTCACCCAGTGAACAAGATCATGTGAAGAGGGTCCCCGGGAACATTCCCTCTTTACTAGATATTCAAGAAAACAACATGATGATCAAAGCAGCCACTATGTTCCGGGACAAAGAAAGGTATGTGTTCCGTTTTGGCAACATAGAAATGACCCCCCTCTTGGAGGAGATAGGGGACTTTGCGGGATTACCTTGGGACAGTCCAGGTTTGTTGGTACCGGAGAACCGTGCTGCTAGGGGGTTCCTGAAAATGATGGGTTTGAAGAAGAATGATGATTTAGAGTGCCTGTCAGAGTCCTACATACCTTTTGACTATCTCTATGAACGATACGGCCATAGCAAATCCGATAGTATCTTCCACGACGTGTTCTCTATTACTCCCTTCGGTAACAGTCACCGCATGGTTCGTATTCGTCGTTTGCTTCCTGGGTATGATGGTGTTTCCAAGCAAAGGAGATCAGATTCACACTAGAATGGCTATGGTAGCCAAAACCTTAATGGAAGGGATCGAAGGGAAAACATATACTATTGTCCCTATGATCATAGCAAACATATACCAAGTCCTAGACCACTGCCAGAAGGGGGAAAAACACTTTGAGGGTTGCAATTTCCACTAAGGGCGTGGGATGATCATATAGCCTTCCACCACCCTAAGAGGATGACCTACATCCCTGATAAGTTTGCTCAATCGGAAAATGCTACAGAATGGGCACAGTTCTTTGATAATTTGACCCAGGACCAGGTTCAATGGATGTTTGAATGGTTCCCTACCAGTGAATTCATCATCAGATCGAGGTACGCTCCATACCTGGTGTTGATTGGTTTAAGGGGCATATATCCCTATGTTCCCATCAGGGTCATGAGAAAGGCGGGTAGAAATAAAGTTATACCACGAGTCTCCAAAATGAGTCATTACAGAACAAATTTTTTGGACGACGATATCCCGTACAAATGTGAAGCTCAGCATCTGTGGCATCTCAAGGTTATCGTAGAAAAGGACATCATCGAGCCTGACAGATACCACGCAGATCATGTACGATTTTACCTATCATGGTTGTAAGATATCATAGAGGGATTGTTGAGCAAGGCATCATCAGAAACAGGGTCACAGACAAAGCAGTAGAGGCTTAGGTGAAATACAATAATCAGCGCAAAAGGCTTCATGAATTTGAGGCCGAGCATCTGGAGCAACACAAGACTAAGATGGAACTGATCGATGAGTGGAAAGAAAGGGCCATCAAATCTAGTGAAAGGTTGGAATACGTGGAGCAGGGTCTGATGGAGCTAGAAGCAAAGACAAGAAAAAGGGTCGCTGACTTCCAGAATGTTGAGGGAAACGAAGGAGGGCATCAAGCAAGGGTATACCTGCTGTTGGGCATGCACAACCTAGGGAAACTGATTGATAGAACTAAGAAGACCAAGCCTGGGGAAGGTCCTCTGGGGACTAAGTAGTCTAGGTTTCCTTTTTATTGCTTTTACCAATGTAATAAGGCCAAGTGCCATTAGTTTATTATCTGCTCATTATTTTAGTGTCGTTTTGGACTCGTCTATTTTACGTTTATGAAATGAGGAATTTTTGCATCTAAGTTCTCCAAAATAAACTTGTCGCTAGGCCTACCTCTGGCACAACGAGGCTCCCAAATTAGGACACGCTTTTATTCCTGCACTATGTGTTTAAATACAACAATATTTTCTCATGATCCTACCTGACTTGGCTACCTTTTGTTCTTGCTTTTGTTTTCTTTCTTTGATTATTCTCCTCCCCAAAGGTTGGTTCGTGCATTCTAAAATCATCATTATATCACACAAGATCCAGGGGCCCTCCACCTTCTCCTCTTCCTCCTCCTCCTAGCCCACTTAAAGGCAAAGGCAAAATGGAAGATTTGGGAAACATCAAACAAGAAAACACAACGGCAGTGGAACCAACAGAAGCTCTTGACAATCAAGGTACTTAGGTTCAGAATGATGCTATGTCACAACTCGAGCAAAGGTTGTTGAAACTCCAAGGGGAACTTAAGCATGTCCGGAACTTGGCAAATTTATCCTTCTCACTCAGTGTCCCAGATGTCATTCAAAATACCATAACTCCTCAGAACATCCCAAACAAACAGAAACCTCCCACAACTCATCATCATACAACTCCACCAAAAAAAAAAATTATCTGACCACATCACGAGCAAAACCCTTTCCACGCTCCAAAAAATACCCCGCTAATTATCCCTAAACCAAAAGACTCCACAAGTCACCACCTCTATGCTCAAACTCCAGGTCATCAGAACAACCCTATATACGTGGAGACTCTACCTCACTACACCCAACACATTGCTTACACACCTGAATATTGTGAGAAAGATATGCTCATTAAGAATTTGGCCGAGGAACTCAAGAAGCTGACTAGTCGAGTTCAGGGCGTTGAAGGAAGCAGGGGAGTTGAAGGGTTGAACTACGAAGATCTATGCATACAGCCCGATATTGAAGTACCGGAGGGTTACAAACCTCCTATGTTTGAAATTTTTGATGGTACAGATGATCCCAGGGTCCATCTGAGGACCTATTGTGATAAATTGGTTGGAGTAGGAAGGAACGAGAAGATTCGCATAAAATTGTTCATGAGGAGCCTCACAGGAGATGCTTTATCGTGGTACATTAGCCAAAACCCTAAGAAGTGGTCCGACTAGGTAAGTATGGTATCAGACTTCATGGATCGATTCAGGTTCAATACAAAGAATGCACCAGAGGTGTTCTACATCCAGAACCTTAAGAAAAAGCCCACCGAAAAGTTTTGAGAGTATGCCGCTCGCTGGAGATCTGAAGCAGCCAAGGTTAGGCCTGCCCTAGAGGAAGAACAAATGAACAAATTCTTTGTCCGAGCACAAGACCCGCAGTATTATGAGAGGCTAATGGTGATTCAAAACCACAAATTCTCTGACATCATCAAGCTAGGTGAGAGAATTGAAGAAGGTATAAAGAGTGGAATGGTCACTAACTTTGAGGCCCTACAAGCCACCAACAAAGCCTTGCAGTCTAGTGGTATATCCATGAAGAAAGTTGCAGGAACGGTAATGGTTGCACAAGGACCCAAATTCCCGTTGGTATACAAAACTTCCCCACTCACCTATCAAGCACCCTCGCCTACCTATCAGCAACCCTTCCATCAACATATATGCCATCTCAACCGCCTACATATCAGCATACTTTCCCCAGATACTCCCAACTATCTCCTGTTTATCATACCTATAACTCTCATCCATCTCACTTCCAGTCACCCCCTACTCACCAATATTTCCTAAGACCCCGACCCAATTTTGATTGCAGACCACCTCAACAATACACTGCCATTGCTGAACCTATCGACTAGCTGTATGAAAGATTAAAAGCTGCTGGTTATGTCACTCTTCTCCATGATATAACCCCTGAAAATCCATCCCAATGGGTCAATCCAAACAAGATATGTGCATACAATTCCGGCATGAAGGGGCATACAATTGATAAATGTCGGTCGTTGAAGGATAAGATCCAGTCTATGATTGATAACAAGGTCATCCAGGAAAAAGAAGCTTCTCCCAATGTTCACAACAATTCGCTTCCAGACCATAGGGGTGTTAACATGATAGAGATAGAAGAAGATTGGGACCCAGAGGGGTCGATCGGGCTAATCATAGAAGGTGATGAACCAAAGAAGCTAGCAGTCACTCTTAATCCCATCATAGTCCATATTTAGCCATCCGGAGACGTCGAAGTAACTGCATTACTCCCATTCAAGTTTGAAACGACACCACCTGCAGACACACATTTGTCGTTCGAGGTTGAAGTTATGTCGCCTGCTAAAGCACCCATTCCATTTGAAGTTAAAGTAGTTGCACCAATCACGGTGACAGTGTCAACCACGCCACCTTTCAACAACAAGGCTGTACCTTGGGATTACACGACTGAAGCAAGAATGAAAGGTAAAGTCAAGATACAAGAAGTTGCACAGGGGATGACAAGGACCGATAGTCTATACACCTGAACACTTGGTAAAGCCTAATAAGAATGCATCCAACAATCCACCCGTCATTGAGACAGTCCTAGATGACATTTGGAGGAAGGTTCAGGCCAGGGAATACTCCATTTATCGATCACATGAACAAAACTTAAGCCCAAATATCCATTATGTCATTTATGCATAATTCAGAGACACACAAGAATGCTTTGATGAAAGTGTTGAACGAAGCATATGTGCCAAATAACATAACTAGTGGAGAAATGGCCAATATGGTAGGTCAAGTAATGGAGAGTCACAAGATCACTTTCCACGAGGAAGAGCTGCCGCCTGAAGGGCTAAGTCATAACAAAGCACTACACATTACTGTGCAATGTGAGGACTACTTCATCACCCGGATTATGATCGACGGTGGATCCAGCTTCAACATCTGTCCGTTGACAACACACAAGAAATTGGGCAAGGGACTACACAAGATCAAAGAAGAATCTATGAATGTAAAGGCTTTCGATGATTCTCAAAGGTCTACCATCGGCGAAATCAGTCTTTGTCTGCAGATGAGACCTACATGGTTCGAAATTGAATTTCAGGTGATAGACATATCGGCATCCTATAATTTGTTGTTGGGACTCCCATGGATACATTCTGTTGGGGATGTAGCATCAACATTGCATCAAGTGGTAAAATTTGAATGGAACCACTAGGAAGTGATCATCCATTGAGACGGAAGCAATCCTATCTATGGTCGCCAAACCATCCCGGTGATTGAAGGTAGAAGAAGGCTGGGTGGAGAAACCTACTACCACATTGAATGCGTCAATGCAGTGGATAAAGACAAATGGTGGGACAGTAAGATCGAGAGCATAGTGAACTGCAGTGGATACGAGCCTGGAAGAGGACTCGGGAAAAATCTTCAGGGGATTTCCAAACCAATACAGTTGAATCACTATGGCACCACTTTTGGGTTGGGATACAAATACACTTGGCAGGAGTACGAAGATTGGTCGCCACCATGGAGCGGTCCCTACTATCCATTGGAACAGCCTATACCACATTTGGAGCAGACTTTCCGGCAAGCCGATATCATATGGGGTCAGAAGAAGAAGAAACTCTAGCAGCTTTGAAAGATTTATTCCTGGAAGATGGTCACATGGACTGTTGTGTTATTTTTGATGAGGAGGAAGAGGAATGCGCAACCATCCAAACTATGGGCAAGAGATCGTTTCTCAAGAATTGGACTGTCAGACCATCCAGGGCCCGATGAGTCCCGGGGTAGCAAAGCTGAACAAACGTTGCTTATTTCATTTTTCTAATGATTTCCTTTTCCACATTTCCATTTTTGCATTTTCCAATAAAATCTCCAATGTTCCAAAACATTCAAAAATCACTTTTATGTTTCAACGAATATGTATTCATTTATTATCAATTTCTATCATTATTTTATCTTACAACATTACTATTTCCTGTCTTGATGAGCCAATGACTGTGACATGCAATGAGACAACGAAACAAAAGGACAGTGATTCAGAAGAAGAAGATACCATACCCGATGAAATTATCAGATAAGTTGAGGATTTTTCCAACCGACATACTGTGCCCACATTGAAGAAGAAGCAGACGGGAGACCATGGTTCCACGACATCAGGGAATATTTGTCAAAGGGAGAGTACCCAGAGCTTGCAAATCACACTCAGAAACGCACGCTCCGAAGATTGTCCAACAATTTCTTTCTCAGTAGAGGAATCCTATATAGGACAACCCCCAACTTGGGATTATTTATATGTGTCGATGCAAATGAAGCTTCCGGACTACTCGAAGAGATACATGATGGGACCTGTGGCCCACACATGAATGGTTTTGTCTTAGCAAAGAATATACTCAGAGCCGGTTACTTCTGGATGACCATGGAAACGGACTGCATCCAATATGTCCAGAATTGTCATCAGTGTCAGGTACATGCAGATATGATAAAGGTACCCTCAAATGAGCTCAATGAAACAAGCTCACCTTGGTCGTTCATCAGCTGGGGAAGGGACATTATTGGACCGATAGAGCCTACCGCCTCAAATGGACACAGGTTCATCATAGTAGCTATTGATTACTTCACCCAATGGTTCGAAGAGGCATCATACAAAGAAGTGACTAAGAAAGTCATGGAAGACTTTGTCCCTGGCCGTATCATATGTCGGTTCAGGGTTCCGGAGTCAATCATCACCAACAACGGCTCCAATATCAACAGTGATCTGATGAAAACCATGTGCGAGACTTTCAAAATCAAGCACAAGAATTCCACTGCCTATAGACCACAGATGAATGAAGCTATGGAAGCGGCCAACAAGAACATCAAAAGGATATTGAGAAAGATGATAGAAAATCACAAACAGTGGCATGAAAAATTATCATTCGCCTTACTGGGATACCGCACCTTAGTCTATATATCAACCGGGTCAACTCCTCATTTACTGGGTTATGGTATGGAAGTTGTTATCCCTACCGAAGTGGAGATCCCTTCCTTAAGAATCATACAAGAAGCTGAGCTCATCGACGCAGAATGGATAAAAGACCGCTACAGTGGTTGGCCCTCATAGACGGGAAAAGGATGAATGCAATATGTCATGGTCAACTTTATCATAATAGAATGTCCAGAGCCTTCAAAAAGAGAGTCAAGCCAAGACAGTTCACACCGGGGCAACTGGTGTTAAAGAAGATTTTTCCACATCAAGACGAAGCCAAAGGGAAATTTTCTCCCAACTGGCAAGGTCCATATATGGTTCACCGAGTATTTACAGGAGGAGCTCTGATACTTGCAGAAATGGACGGAGAAGTTTGTCCAAAGCCAATCAATTCAGATGCAGTCAAACGATGTTATGTGTAACTTTCTATGCTTTTCTTCAATGATGTAAATTGAACTACACCTGACCTGATTCCCGTTTAAGAGGGGATACGTAGGCAGCCCTATGGGTTCGATCATAATTTCGTAAAAACCTCATTCCTGCGTAATTGGAAACTGGGGCAGAATTTTGAAGAAGGACCCTCAAAATTCTAAAGCAAGTCCAGTCGATCGCAGCATGTATAATGGTCAAAATCGCCAACCATCTATTTGGGGCAGAATTTTGAGGAGGACCCTCAAAATTCCGTAGCATGAGTGGTTGCAATGTGTTGAACCATCTCATGGTCATCGGTTCATCTAAATTTCTCAAAATACATTTTACTATATCTTTATAAAATCATGCACGTTTTCAAAATATAGATATGTTTAGCAAATGCTACCCCGTGACGCAAACAGAATCATCAGACTAAGCATAGCGAAGCAAGTAAAGTGAGTGGAGACACGAATCAACCTCCCCCATCTATATAACTCACAATTTTTCTTTGGATGCAGGAACAAAGAACGAACATGTTCAAAATCACAATCCTCGAAACCATCGCACTTGCCGACATTTTCTATCAGCACGAACAAAAAATGCTCCGTAGTCACAATGCTCACAACAATCACAATATCAAAGCATGATGCCAACTAAGAAATTCTACTGTCGTTTGATATTTAATCTTCTGCATAAGGCTAAGTTGTGCCTTCACTTTGCATAAGGCTAATATTTGCCTTCATTTCCATAAGGCTAAGCTCTGCCTTCATCTTGCATGCGACTAAGCTCTGTCCCTCATTTTGCATGAGGCTAATTTCTGCCTCCATCTGCATAAGGCTAACCGCCGCCTCCCTATCTGCATGAGGTTAAGATCTACCTCCATCTGCATAAGGCTAACCGTTGCCTTCCATCTTACATAAGGCTAATCTCTGCCTTCTCTTGCATAGTTCTAATATCTGCCTTCATTCTGCATAAGGCTAATCTTTCCCTACCACATCTCTGCATGAGACTAAGCTTTGTCCCCATACTTGCATGAGGTTAATCTCTTCCTCTCAAGAATTATTTACTTAGCTTCTCTTTTGAGCTAAGCTCTGCCTTCCATTTCCCAAGACTAAGATCTGCCTTGTGGAAGTCATATTACTGCATTTCATGGGCTGAAATATCACCAACCTGTCCAAAGGCATCATAGTTTGGAGGCACCATCTTCATGGCCCGAGAACGTCATGTCATGGCCTGAGGATCTCTCTTAAATTTGCATATCATTATTCAAAGGTGTCATCGTTCGGAGGCACTATCTTTATGGACCGAGAACATCATTTCATGGCCTGCAAATCCTTCTTCAAACAAGTCATGGCCCAGGACATCATAGTCTAAGGACGTCACCCCTAACCGTCCGAAGACAACATTTATAGTCCGACCGGATTCTGCATCATGTTTAAATTTATGCACAATATACACTTGCGGTATTCTTCTTTGCAGGTAACCCAGCAAGCGACAACTACCCCGCAGGAGAGATCCCGCTCCAGTTCTCCCAGCCATATCAAACCTAACCTCTTCCGTAGAATCGTTCATTCATCTAGCCATAGATGTTGCATCTGTTATTGTGATGACTTAACTGGTATACTTCGCCGATGGATTCGGAACTACATACGGCCTGATTCCTGTAAAACCATGGATATGTAGACAACTCAGAAACCAGGGCGCGACCCTAAATCTCCCAAATTGTTTTGCTCGGTCAAATTGGCCATCATATCTTTACCCGAAAACCCTTTCATCCTTCCCAGGTAAACAGGGGCAATTGTTGATACCCAATTTTTCCCAACAATATTTTAAATTGGATATATATCTTCAAAATCATGCATTAACAGCAATTGGTTTTTTTCCATTATTTTCCTACATCTTTATTAGTTTGTCCAGTATTCATTTACGATGAATAATTATAAAATTGCATCACAAATGATTTTAAAGTATTTCTTGATTTAATTTATTTATTTTTGGTCCTTTTAAGACAGAGTAATTTCCTAATTAGCCAAACTAGCACATTTCGGCTAGAATTGCAATAACTTTGCAATTATAGCACAGTCACATGATTTTATACTATTTTTTACCCAAAATTAATCATTGGTATTTTTAAATACTAAATAAGCATTTTAAAATTATTATCTACGAAAATCATTTTTAAAAATTGTTAGTTGTTTTACAAATTATTTTATAAATTTGATTGGGTATTTAACAAATGGCCTGATATATTTCGATTTTAGCCTAAGTTAAACCGGACCCAAGTCCAATTAAAACACAAACCCAATAAACCCCAAGCCCAAACTCTTTACCTACCCGACCCACTCTTAATGAATCCTGGTTGTTGATCATTCTTTATTAACAACCCATATTATCCCTTCCTTAATTAAACCTAAAGACTACCCTCCCAAACTCCTCATTTCCCTCTTCTCACCCCGCCGTCACTCACCCACTTCTTTCTCAAATGCTCTCTAACTCCAACCCTAATTATCCTGCCGTCATTCATCTACTGCCTTCCATGGTGGTTTCTCACCACCCCCAGACCTCCAATGGCTTTCCCTATGTTGTTGTCTTCGTCTCTAAGGTCCTCGAGGGACTAGGGTCAGTATGCTTACACCTTTGTCCCGTGCTTGCCTGTTTCAAGCCATCATGGCTCGATTTTGAGTAAGATCTGCCTATTTCTCTTTAAACCTATGGGTTTCTAAGCCTATGTCTTCATCTCTATGTTATTTTCTCGAATCCTTAATCTCATCTCTTAAACTTCTCAGATCTGTACAGATCTGAGATAAGTTGAACTTATTTTCACTGGTTTTATTATGAAATATCCTGATTTTCAAAGTGTCTTGTCATCTTCCTAAACTAGGGTTTCTGGAAATCCTTTTCTTCAAAACGCTTTCGAATTTTTAAGTGTTTAATCCTTTGATTCTTATGTTCTTCGACTGATTTTGATAAGTTTTTCCTTAACCCTAACTACTTATACTAAAACCCCCAATATTCTGACACTTTGTTTAGATTCTGAGTTTATCTTTAATGATCTTTCTCTCAAACTTGTTTGCATGTTAGATTCTCATGAATCTGCTTCAATTAATCTGAGTATTTTGTGATTTGTACCTTAATATGTTTATTAGGGTTTCTGATTCTTTCTTCTTCCGCTTATATTACGTTTTTTATACTAATTCCTCTATTCATTATTGTTTTCTGGTTGAATCCCTGATTCTACGTGATTTGTAGCACTGTGTCCATTAGGGTTTCTGATTTTTTTTGCTTCTTCTTGCCTACTATGTGTTTATTCCGTTTGTTCATAAAGTTTTGTGTTAACTCTCCCCTTAAACAGCACTGTTCCTTTTTGAATTCCTATTTTTTTGTGATTAACACCTTTTACTGATTTCTTGTGATGATGTCTTTACTAATTTCCAACCCGTAAACTATTTTCTTACCTTATTATGTGATTGACTATTATTAGTTGTTTTTCACTAATTGTTTCCTTATTTAGACCTTTCTGTACCTAACCTAAGTTTCATTGATTGAAATTATTTCTTTATTTATGCTCTAGCCATACATAATCCCTTTCCTTACTTGTTTTCCTGTCTTTTACCATTTCAAATGACTCCCTTAATTAAGGGAGTAGTTGGACTGATTGTTGCTCTATTTGGTTATGAGTTCCATAACTTACTGCCTAATTATGTTTCTTACCTTCTTTTACCTAGTTTCAAATAACTATATATATGTACACATTTATATATACACGGACAGAACTCAACACACACAAACACATTAGTTCAAAAACTCTCTCTCATACTCAAAGCTTTTCTTCTCTCTTTCTTTCTTTGTTACTTACTACTGTTATGATTTAGCCGGCTGCAAGCCAAGGCTAATTATTGTGCTCTCCTATCCTTCACCTTTGTGTTTAATGTCCCTTTACTGGTATGCTCTTCTTTCAATTCAAGTGCCAAAACCAACATGTTTCTTTTACTACTTCTGTTTATCATGATTCTGATCTATTTCTATCTACGGTTTTATTATTTAACTTGTAATTGACATGTCTACATCATTGTTCATCTAGCATATTATTTTATGTACCACACCCCCCTAGGATCAATATGCTTATGAATATGTTACCCCCTTGTAATATGTCCCAATGTGACTCTGCTCTATCTTATGTTTACCTGGTTTCTAGTATGAACCTTTCTTCGCAAGGTAATTTGTATCCTAAGTTGTCTGATTCTGTGTTGATTCTGAAATTCATGTTGTTTTGACATCATAAGCTATCCCCCTAATGCCCATAAACCCCCTTCAAGAACTTCTATGCTCATGTATACTATGTGCTCTATGTGTCCCCATTTCCCATCACCCCTGTATGAAGGAGTGTGATTTGAATGTGTTGAATCTATTTGTACTGTGATTAGTCTACTGCTTGTTAATTTTCCTACGCTTGTCAAAAACTATTTTTACTAAACAATTCTCCTATTTAAAAAAATTATTTCAACTAAGTCTTTTTCAAACAGTGTTTTCATATTTAAATCAATATCAAAACCATGTCAAGCACTCTCACTCTACTCTTAGGTCCTTAGGTTCTGCCTCTTCAATGTATGACTGCCTTGGTATTCCTATGAGATCCCTTCGAACTCTGATGCACTGGGGCTGGCCTTTCCACACTGCACTTACTCAATTATGGTTATGAAATCTGGGTGTGATCACTGCACGGGATCCCTTGAGGTCCTTAGGGAACTCTGACACACCCGGATATAATAAAGTTTATGAAACATTTGGGCATTTGAGGTCCTGAGAATCTAGGCCTGTTTCTCAAGCTCCCTATAGTCTAACTTCTTCTTTTCCTTTATCTATTTATGTAATTTACTCAACTGGTCTATCATAATTATTTGTAAACAGATATTGAGGATGGCTAGTGAAGTGGGGAGGGTAGTCATATAGTTCTGTTAATATCATCGGATAGAAATCATCTTTTAAGCTTCACATTGTTTCTATTTGCATTAGAATCCATGTTTTAGGACCAACATGTTCATTCAAATCATGCCAAGAATGCACTAGATACCATGTTCCTAGGATTTCATGTCTACTGTTTTAGCATCTTATCCACGCTTTATGTTTATCGCTTAGAAATCTTGCTTCTAGGATAATAGAAAATGTTAACATAAAAGCTATTACTCCTGTGCATTTAAAATCATGTCTCCATCATCATGTAACTCCTTGTGCATTTACAAATCATGCTTTACGAATTCTTCAATAATTTTGCATCTCTATGTGCATAGTAGATACCATGCTTTGGGATCTCGCTCACTCACACTTAGTTAAACTACTGATGCATGAAAAAGGACATAAGACGATCTCACATTTGATCATCCTGTTTTAAATAAACTAGTAACAATATATGCATAATCATATCACCTAGA
>ML306074.1:0-85849 GCA_005239505.1 Nicotiana paniculata
AAATTACACCTTAATAAATAGTGTAAAGCGGTCGATGTCAAATATAATAACCCAACTAGGTTGAGGTCGAATCCCACAGGAAATAGGTGTGAAAAGATTACTTCAGTAGTGTGAAACTTAACTTAAATCGTAATTCTATTCCGTTCGCTAAAAAGAGTGTTGTAATTGAGTGAAATGAAGACAAGTATAATTTTGTAATATTGTAATTAATTCAATAAACGAAACCAAGGTTGTGTCCCCTTCAATGAAATATAATGCTATCGGTGTTAATATGATATATTTCTAATGGAAGGTCCTTTTATATGCAAATGATTTCTAAATGACTACCAAATATTTTTCAATAGTTGGGTATTATTTCCTCTTTATGATTTTTGCAAATATAAAAGAGTTGCAATTAAAAACAATCAATTTATGCAAAATAGAACCCCACTTATTCCTAAGCGATTCTATTAAACAAGGTTTAAAGCCTTGAGTTTTTCATATTCTCTTCTACCAAATCCTAACCCACTTTTCCAAGTAAATAAAGAGTAAAATGTCATTTGTTAATGTTTGCAACCACCAACAAAAAATGAAGAATGAGAAATGAATAAATATCAACCAACCATTATATATATATTCAATGGTAAATACCCATTAACATTACACCCATTTAGGGTCCACAACCTTAGTATTTAAACTATCCACTCATACTAAAATACAAAAATAGAACAATATTTGAAGTCATAATGCGTACAAAATTGCAAGAATATTTCTTCTAAAGCTTCCAAAAGATGAATATTCAATGCCTATTGTTGTAGTCTCTTTTTCATACAAGATGACCCACAAAAACCCTAATAAATCTATTTATAATGGGCTAAAAGTCGGAGCCAAAATTGGACAAAATTTCCATGCAGACAGCTTTTGCGATCGCATATCCATCACAGATCATGCATGCGGTCCGCATAACCTCCCTTCACGTCGTAGACTTGTAGATCACCAGTTCCAAGCTTCCACCGCATATCAGTTATGTGGTCCACATATCTGTTATGCGATCGCATTATCCCATCGCAATCGTGTTGAGAAGCTTCTTGACCACATAATGGACCACATATTCTTCTCTTGGTTTGGCCAACAAGTCTTCTTCAGTTTGCGATTGACCTTTGATTTGTGCGGTCCACGTGTGATTTATGTGGTCACATATCTGCAGCATTTCCATCCTTTTGTGACTTTTTAACTTCTTTTCCATGTTTTTGGGTCTTCAAGCTCATGCACTAAAAAACAATCAAACTTAATAAGGATTAACGAACAAATGCATTAAAACGAGCTAAAATCTAAGTAATTGGTATTAAATGTGCTGATATTCTATGGCACATCAATACCCCCAACTTAAACTTTTGCTTGTCCTCAAGTAACTAGCACAAAAATTATCCTATCCTAAACTCTTACCGAAGTCATCAAACAGTAGTGACCATAGATGGTTTTGGTTGTTAGTTAACAAGCATGTAACTTCATTTATTTACCCTTCCTAGAAGACCATTATCACTTAACAAAGAGGCTAATCAACTTGTGAACTTTGAGCCTCGACCAAACTTACAAAATGTTACCCTCAGCTAAGTGCACTTGCATTCTACTTCAAAAACCTAACTTATGTTAAACCTTGCAGTTCATGCGCGCTCACAACAAATAAAATCCCCAACAAACACATATTTACAGGGGATGCAATAAAACAATCTTTCACTCGGAACGAAAGCTACATGCTACAAGTATCAGTCCATAGGCTTGCCCTTATTTTAACATGTTGCTATCTCAGGAATGATTGGTTGTAGATCACCTAGGACTTTTCACAGGTTGTAATGTAGGCTTCAGGACGGGTTGGGTGAATATCTGGGAACGTANAATTTTGAGTTACACACAGTGCAAACCTTCCCAACTTCCACTTTGTACCGTCACCCCCAACTTAATCTTTTAGCCTCATTCTTAATCGCTCAAGGAGGGTTAGGTTCAAAAGAGGGATTATTTCAAAATGGGATAAAGGTTTGTAGTGTGGTAACCAAAGAAAAGGCTAAAGGCTCAACGGGGGTAACTAGGGTAATTTATGTACCGGGAAGGTCAATTTTTTGTCAAAATTAGCTAGTAGTCACAAAGATAGCCTAATAGCATCTCAACATTCAATCATTAGCCTGATTTTCACAAAGACACCAATCGGGCAAGTCCTAGACATCACAAGTTAAGCAAGCGCATTATTTACGCAAATCCTCACTCACTCACGTCACATGAAATGTTAACATAGTTTTAGCAGTGAAGTGAACACAAGGCAACTCAAAGCTTTCATCATATGATATGTAGGATTCTGAGTAAACATAAAGTCAAATAGCGAGCCTCAAGTTCACAAAAAATGACTAACCATAAAAAATACATATATATCAATGAAGCAAGGGTACAATTCATTCACAAAACTTTCCTTACATGCTTGAAACTATACAATCACACCAAACAAGTCAATTCCATGCTACTACCATGGTTCTACTATTACACCCTTGGAAAAGAACCCGGCGAAGAAAAACCAAGGGGAATTCATTACTACCTGCTA
This sequence comes from Nicotiana paniculata, assembly GCA_005239505.1. Taxonomy (NCBI): domain Eukaryota; kingdom Viridiplantae; phylum Streptophyta; class Magnoliopsida; order Solanales; family Solanaceae; genus Nicotiana; species Nicotiana paniculata. The sequence goes on from ML306074.1 coordinate 2,570, forward strand.
GTCTATACTAAAAAGAGTTATGCATAATTTTTCATACAACTATTTACAAAAAATATCTACCCCACCCCAAACTTAAGAGCATGCATTGACCCCAATGCATAAAAAAATTTAAAAAATAGAGTTTAGGGGCTTCCTAGGGTTCACTAGTCTCTCAGAGGGTCTGAAGGATGCTGTGCAGCTGTGGGGTCATCTGCTGGTACTGAAGTTGTAGTTGGTGGAACTTCGGACTAAGTGGTGGCCTCCATGGCTGGAGCAAGATGTTCCAGCTGCTGTGAGGATAGAGCAGGAAGATCCACCTGCCTTGAAGATGGATATGGGGCCTGGGAGCTGCTAGCCTCGCCTGGCGATGGCTGAGTGGTCGATGGAAGTGCCTTGGAGACCATATCTGCTAGAGAATGTGTAATTGCGGTCTGCACATCTGCTTCTCTTCATCCTATGCAACCGTAGGAACAACAACTTGCTTACCCCTGTCCTGATGACCCTTAGTGTCCTCTACTAGTGCATCCTCATACGTCTCCTCATCTTCTGAATCCCCTTCATCGGAATCCTCAGTATCTCTGAATCCCTCCTCTGAAGGAGCATCAATGTGTATAGGAGAGGCTTGACTATGTGCCTCTAAATCTACCATTAGGTTTGTGAAATCAAAATCCATCCCTGGAATGGACGTGCCAGCTCCCTACTCACCATCCTTCGGAAGGAATGGTGTCAAGTCAAACTCCAAACTCTGCATTTTCTGCAGCTCAGCTTTCAATGCATCAACATCCTTACGGAGCTGAGGCATACCTCCAACCTCACCCCGTTCGACCTTCTCAAGATGCACTTCAAAGTGCTTTAGGCGATCCTCATAAGTTTTATGTTGTTGTTGAAGAACACTCACTAAGGATTGGACAGGGAGAAATGCTTGCCGAATGAGGTTCGCGATTTCCTTTATCAGTCGGTCCACCTTAGCATTGGCGTGCTGAGGTAGTAGACCCAGCTTGGAAAGAGCTGGTAATGGGACTTGGGGCTGTGCAGTGGTGTGTTGTGGAGTAGCTGTGGAGGTAGTTGGGGCCTGAGAAGTGTCAGGCAGTTGGGACTCTGAAGCTGCTGAGTCTGCTGGAGGAGGGACTTGAGTTTCTGTTTGAGTCACAGTTTCCTTTGCTACTGCTTCACTGATGCGCATGATGTCAATGTCCTTGAGATATTTCTACGGTTTGTCATGCTTTGGCATCGGAGGCACATTCACAGCTTTGCAGAGAGGTGTGATCAAGCCTGGGAAAGGAAGTGGTGTGTGTTTCTGCTTTGCTCGGATTCCCAGTTCTCAGAATATGATCTCTCCCACATAAATCTTTATGCATGTCATGATGCACGCAATGAGGAGTGCATTCTCAATGTTGATGTCAGTTTCATTCTGAGATGACATTTGACGGGATGTGACAAAGCTAAGCCAATAACGACCCTCCTGTGTGAGATCCTTCTTGTAGATTTTGTGTTTAGGGTCAATCCAGGTGGGTGTCCCCTTTGCTATGACAGAAGCAATCCAAGCACGTTTGTTGTTCTTATTAGATACCTTAGCCTCATATTCAGCTGTGTCGGACCTCCAATCCTCAAAGTACAGATCATTTATGGTTCCCTTATCACATAACACTTGGACCCATCGAACTAAAACCGATTCTGCAAAGACCCTGTTTCTTTTCTGCTCAGCATTCCTTGATGCACCATACGAAGCATAGAATTCCCTCACAAGCGTCTCATGGTATTCATCAGGGACCTTAGTGAAGAATTCCCATTTCCTCTGCTTGATGTTCTCGATTATATGAGGGTAGTGCTCCTTCAGCCCATTTAGACTCAACTGTTTCTCCTTGAGAATGTTTCGCTTTGATAGCCCTTCTTTATATAGACTCATGGAGCCTGTGACTCCAAACCGAAGATTAAGATCCTCCCCTTTCTTCCTTCGTACCTCGGCGTGTAAGTCAACTGATGGCAAGATATCAATTGTGCCCCCTTCTCGTCAGATTGGGAGGAGTGCTCAGCAGTGGTGCGGGTGGTTTCCGGTCGTGGACGTTTAGCCTGTTTTGTTTGTTGGCTCAAAGTAGCTCGTTTCTGTCCACGAGCGGGTGGGGATCGCGTTGCAATAGATTTTTTTGGTTCCATTTCTACAATGAAACAATGTGTGAGTGGTGGGCATAACATAAAAGGCATACATAAGAACTTTAATAGAGGAAAATAGGTTATGCAGTCGCAGAACCACTGTGCGGACCGCAAACTCATCGCATATTTACACACTCCATGTTGAAAAAATTTATGCAATCGCAAAACCCATCGCAAAATAGGTTTTACGACCGCAGACTGGCCGCATAATGGCCCTCAAGAACCCAATCACCTAATCGTGTTTACGGTGGCTATGAGTTCCGTAGAACGCTTCTGTGGTCGCATAAGCCTTCGTATTTTTGCATTTTAACTAGGTCACCTAGGGTTTCATTTTTCGACGACTCTGTGGACCGCAAACCACTTATGTGGGCCGAAAAATTCATCTTCTTCAGAGAGCAACCCCCCCCCCCCGAACAATTTCTATCATCCTAAGGCACGATTTGCCCACTAATCACCCTCACAGGCTCCTACCACACACATTTTGGAACTAAACACGAGCTAAGGAGCTCGAAATAATGGACATTATGCAATGGATCCACAAGAAGGAAGAGGAAAAGTCACATACCAGATATTGAAGCAAGACTGAGATGAAATTTGAGTTATGAGCCTTAGTGCCGATCCTTGATATGCGATTTTTTTGTGAGTGATGGCAATGTTTTTGGGTTTTTCTTTCGTTTCTTTTGTTTTTGTGTTTTTGATTTTGTGAGATCTGTTAAGTTTTCGTGTGCAAGTGACATTGACGGTGTGCGAAGGGTTGGGGGTATTACCTGGAATTTCGTGATGGGAAAGTGGCCGCATAACACGTTATGCGATCGCATAAGTGTTATGCGGTGATTTTAGAACTAGTTTATTTACCTCTAATCATGCGATGCACTCTACGATCGCATAATTGATATGCGGACTGCATAACTTGAATCCTCACTACATATTTGCAGACCTAGTGTCCTAAATTCTCTGATTGTGTCTGTGACCACTATGCGGTTCACAGAGTCATTATGCGACCGTATAGTTGCCGCAAACCCCCCTGATTCACTTTTCTTCACTTGCCTCAGTCCTTGAACCCCTTTTCATGGTATTTAGGGCTACCTACAATCTAATACACACGTCAAACGTTACAACACTAACAACATCTACAGAAATGGAAAACTAAAGAAAATGTTACCACACATGGTTTACCTCCCAAGAAGCGCTTGATTTAACGTCGCGGCACGACGATGTTGGTCCCTTTTGGGATACTCATTGGTGGGGGATGGACCATCCTTGATAGAAAATTTCTCTACCAAGTGCTTGTATCTTGTTGTGCCCAGGTAATGCTTAACCCGTTGGCCATTTACTTTGGAAGTTCGAAGTCTGTCCTCCGGTTCTAATTCAATAGCTCTGAAAGGGGACACATTCACAACTTTGAACAGGCCAGACCATTTGGATTTGAGTTTTCACGAAAATAACTTGAGTCTCGAGTTGAAGAGCAAGACCAAGTCACCAGATTTGGACTCCCGCTTCAGGATCTTCTTGTCATGAAAAAACTTCATTCTTTCTTTATACATGGCTGCACTCTCATAGGCATGGAAACAGAATTCTTCCATCTCGTTGAGTTGTGTCATTCTCAAATTAGCATCCTCGGCCCAGTCAAGGTTCAACTTTTTCAAAGATCGCATGGCTTTGTGCTCAAGCTCCACGGGCAAATAACACGCCTTACCAAAGACTAACCGGTACAGTGAAGTGCCAATAGGAGTCTTGAATGTTGTGCGATATGCCCGCAACGCATCATCTAGCTTCCATGACAAGTCGGTCCTCTTTGCATTGACAGTTTTGGCTAGAATATTCTTAATCTCCCTGTTGGAAACTTCGACTTGACCATTCGACTGAGGATGATAAGGTGTGGCCACCTTTTGCTTGACGCCATACTTTTCCAGTAGCCCGGTGAAAGCCTTGTTGCAGAAATGAGATCCACCATCGCTAAGGATGGCCGTGGGAGTACCAAACCATGTGAATATGTTTTTCCTTAAAAACACGGTTACACTCCTCCCCTCATTGTTGGGCAAGGCGATTGCCTCGACCCACTTGGATACATAGTCCACTGCCACTAGGATATATTTCATGCCATAAGAACTCACAGAGGGACCCATGAAATTGATCCCCCACACATCGAAGATTTCAACCTCCATTACAAAATTCATAGGCATCTCATGCCTTTTAGAAATTGATCCTTTACTTTAACATTGATCACAAGCTTTGACCATTTGATTCGCGTCATGGTAGATCGATGGCCAATAGTAGCCACATTCCAGCACATTTGTCGTCGTCCAGTTTCCTCTGTGATGACCCCCAACCGGTGAGTCATGGAATTCCTTGAGAATTGGAATAAATTCATCTTCTGGAACGCACCGCTGAATGATGTTGTCGGCGCAAATACGAAACAAGAAGGTCTCCTCCCAATAGTATTGCCTACACTCCTGCAAGAACTTTTTCTTTTGATATGTTTTCAATCCATCGGGAATAAGGTCGCTAACCAAGTTGTTAGAAATATCGGCATACCGAGGAGAGGATGTGTCAGACAATGTCAATATGTGCTCATCTGGAAAAGCATCATTGATTTCAAAGCTCTCCTTTGGACTTCCTTCTTCTTCAAGCCTAGACAGGTGATGTGCAACTTGATTTTCTGTTCCTTTTCGATCCTTGACCTCTAAGTCGAATTCTTGAAATAAAAGGACCCACCGAATCAATATTGGCTTGGCATCCTTCTTCTCCATAAGATAGCGAAGAGCAGCATGATCAGTGTAGACTATCACCTTGGATCCCAACAAATAGGCCCGAAATTTCTCAAAAGCATAGACAATGGCAAGAAGTTCTTTCTCGATCGCAGAATAATTCACTTGAGCACCATTGTCTTGATTGCATAGTAGACAGGATGAAGGACTTTGCTATGTTGTTGACCAAGCACCGCCCTAATAGCTACACCACTAGCATCACACATGAGTTCAAATGGAAGGGACCAATCCGGTGTAACAATAATAGGTGTCGTGGTGAGATTCTCTTTCAATTCCTCAAATGCCTTGAGACATTTCTCATCAAATACAAACTTGGCATCTTTTTTAAGGAGCTTGCACATGGAATTTGCGATTTTGGAGAAGTCCTTGATAAAACGCCTATAGAAGTCGGCGTGCCCCAAAAAACTTCGGACACCTTTTACTAAAGTGGGTGGAGGAAGCTTGGAAATGATTTCAATCTTGGCCCGGTCAACCTCTATGCCTTGTTTAGAAATTTTGTGGCCTAAGACAATGCCCTCATCCACCATGAAGTGGCATTTCTCCTAGTTTAGCACAAGGTTTGTTTCTTCACACCTTTGGAGAACTTTTCTGAGGTTGTCAAGACAATGCTCAAAGGAATCACCCACTACTGAGAAGTCATCCATAAACACTTCTAGGAAATCTTCCACCATATCCGAGAAAATAGACATCATGCACCATTGGAAGGTAGCCGGAGCGTTGCATAGCCCAAATGGCATCCGGCTAAAGGCAAAGGTCCCATATGGCATGTGAAAGTTTTTTTCTATTGATCTTCCAATGCTATGTTGATTTGGTTATAGCCGGAGTATCCATCCAAGAAGAAATAGAATGACCTTCCCACTAGCCGATCAAGCATTTGATCAATATAAGGCATAGGGAAATGGTCTTTGCAAGTGGCACTGTTAAGCTTCCGGTAGTCCATGCACACTCTCCATCCGGTTATAGTTCTCGTTGGGATGAGCTCGTTTTTCTCATTATGGATCATAATGCCTCCTTTCTTTGGCACACATTGCACCGGGCTCCGAAGAACTATCGGCAATGAGGTAGACTACCCTGGCATCCAACCACTTGATAATCTCCATCTTCACCACCTCTTTCATGGATGGGTTCAATCTCCTTTGGTGCTCCACACTAGGCTTGCTTCCTTGCTCCAATTGGATTTTGTGCTAACAAATTCCGACGGGAATTCCTCGGATGTCTGCTATTGTCCACCCAATGGCTTGTCAGTGTTCTCTCAATACATAAAATAAGTGACATACATGCACATCATTCAACAAAGAAGAAACGATTACAAGTAAAGTATCATTGGAGCCAAGAAATTTATACCTCAAATGTGGTGGAAGTGGCATGAGTTCAAGTTGTGGCGGCTCAATAATTGACGGCTTTGCGGGGGGAGTGTCTTTGTTCTCTAAGTCAAGAGAGAGCTTCTTTGGTGCATAAGTGTAGGACCCACGTCCTTCTAGTGCATTCATAGCTTCCATGTACCCCTCCATGTATTCACCATCGAAATTCACCAATATTGCCGCCAAGGCCTCACCTAGGCATTCTTCCTCCATCTTCATCTCACTTGCATCCTCTACCTCATCAACAACATCAATGACTAAGATTCCTTCATATGTATGTGGCAACTTCATACCCTTACTTGCTTGAAAGGTGACCTCTTCATCATTAACTCGGAACTTGATTTCATGTTGTTCTGAATCCATAAGTGCTCTTCTGGTAGCAAGGAATGGCCTCCACAATATGATAGGAATTTATTTATCAACGGCATAGTCAAGGATCACAAAGTCGGTCGGAAGGAGGAATTTCCCCACTTTCACTAGGACATCATCAAGAATTGACACTGGTCTTTTGATTGAACGATCAACCATTTGCAGTCTCATGCTTGTAGGTCTCGGCAAGCTTAACCCCGCTTGCTTGTAGATAGAAATAGTCATCAAGTTAATGCTAGCCCCATTGTAACAAAGCGCCCTTGCAAAATCTCGCAAACCAATAGCACATGGGATGGTGAATGCGCGCGGTTCTTCTTTCTTTTCGACGGTTATTGTTGCAATAATGGAACTGAAGTGGTGAGTCACACTCACCACTTCATTCTTGGTGTATATTTTCTTAGTTATCAAGTCCTTTAAGTATTTAGTAAATCCTGGAATCTCTTGGAAGGCTTCCAAGAATGGAATGTTCACCGACAATTGCTTTAGAATGTCATAAAACTTCTCGAACTTGCTATCATCCACCCTCCTAACAAGTCTTTGAGGAAACGGAGGGGTACGTCGAGGAATTGGTGCTAGAGATTTTGGAGCCTCTTTCACCTTTTCCTTTACCTCATCATGGTTCTTTTCTTGGATTTTCACTTCTTTGGGGAGCTTTTCAACTTCAACAACCATTGGTACTTCAACTTGTTCCTCAACCTCTTGCTCTCAATCATCTACTCCAACAACTTGTTCATTTTCTCCTCGAAGTACCTTCCCGCTTCGCATGGTGATTGCCATGCAATGAGAAGTTGGGCCACTCCCATTACCTTTAGGGTTGGAAATTGTGTCACTTGGGAGTGTGCCCATTAGCTTTGGATTTTGTTCTCTTGACAAATCTCGCATTTGCATTTCAAGCTTTTGTATAGAAGTAGTGTGTGACCCCACAAGTTTGGCCATGTTTTTCATTGTAGTGTCGCATCTTTCTTGATTTTGTAATATCTTTTCAAGCATTCCCTCCAAATTAGACTCACTTGAAGAACCTTCCTTATAATGAAAGGAGTTAGAACATTTCCCCTTTGGTGGAACATAGGGGTTTGAACTCCGGTTGGCATAGTTGTTGTTGTTCCAAGTTTCTTGACTTGACCCACCTTGATCATTGCGCCAACTTTGATGGCCTTTCCCTTGCGGGTTTCGCCTCCATTGATTTTGTTAGCAATAACCACCTTGAGAATTGTGGACATAGTTCGCTTCCTCGCATTCCTGATTCACCATGGGTTGCATGTCTTCCACAACATTTTCTTTCTTTGTCTGACTTTCCGTAAACATCTTGGTTAACACATAATGTTTATGTCAAGCCCAGCAATCAATTGGTCTCTCTCTTGTTTGTCTTTAATCATGTTGGTTAGAGAGGGAGTACCGTATGCAATTCCACCAGTGGTATCTTCAGAGTGCCAGGCTTGGTTGTGCTTGGCCATTTTGTCTAGAATCTGTATAATCCTTGGGAATGTTTTGTCCATGAAAGATCCATCTGCCGCATTTTTAGCTATGGATTGGTTCAATGGATCAGAACCCATGTAAAATTTCTCCAACAAAATTATATCCGGAAAACCATGATTCGGTGACCTCACTAAGTATAGCTTGAAACGGTCCCACGCCTCATGTAAGTGTTCTCCTAGTAGTTGTTTAAAGAAGAAGATTTTATCTCTGAATTTGGATTTCTTGCTCTCTGGGAACCATTTGGCTAAGAAAGCACGGACGAGTCCAGGCCAAGAGTGTATAGAATGAGGAGGTAGATTTTTAATCCATTTTCTCGCCTCTCCAGCTAATGAGTATTTGAATACCCGCAGTCTCAGGGCATCATCTGTCACGTTGTTCTGCTTATGCATTGCGCACACACCCAAGAAGTTTCTAAGGTGTTGCGTTGGATTATCATCTGTAGAATTTATGAATAATCCTTCTGCCTTGAGCATTAGGATTAGACCATGCTCTACCTGGAAGGTAGAAGCGTCAACTCGCGGAGGGACAATGGCATTGGTGTCCTCAATATACTCCTCAATATCCGCAAAGGGATTCTCTTATTCCTTATAATCGGACATGCTTATCTATCACCCCAAGCAAAGCAAATAAAGTGTGATGGAATAGAAAAAGATGTAAAGTAAAGTGCACACCAATTATTAATTTCAAAATCGTATTCCCCGGCAACGGCGCCAAAATTTGATACGCTCAAATTACAACTTAATAAATAGTGTAAAGTGATCGATGTCAAATATAATAAGCCAACTAGGTTGGGTCGAATCCCATAGGGAATAGGTGTGAAAAGATTACTTGAGTAGTGTGAAACATAACTTAAATCGTAATTCTATTCTATTAGCTAAAAAGAGTGTCGTAATTGAGCGAAATGAAGACAAGTATAATTTTGTAAGATTGTAATTATTCCAATTAACGAAACCAAGGTTGTGTCTCCTTCAATGAAATCTAATGTTATCGGTGTTAATATGATATATTTCTAATGGAAGGTGCTTTTATAAGCAAATGATTTCTAAATGACTACCCAATATTTTTCAATAGTTGGGTATTATTTCCTCTTTATGATTTTTTCAAATATAAAAGAGTTGCAATTAAGAACAATAAATTTATGCCAAATAGAACCCGCTTATTCCTAAGCGATTCTATTAAACAAGGTTTAAAGCCTTGAGTTTTTTATATTCACTTCTACCAAACCCTAACCCACTTTTCCAAGTAAAGAAAGAGAAAATGGCATTTGTTAATATTTACAACCACCAACAATAAATGAAGAATGAGAAATGAATAAATATCAACAAACCATTACATATATATTCAATGGTAAACACCCATTAACATTACACCCATTTAGGGTCCACAACCTTAGTATTTAAACTAGCCTTTCATACTAAAATATAAAATAGAACAATATTTAAAGTCATAATGCTTACAAAAGTGAAAGAATCTTTCATCTAAAGCTTCCAAAAGATGAATATTCAATGCCTATTATTGTAGTCTCTTTTTCAGACTAGATGACCCACAAAAACCCTAATAAATCTATTTATAGTGGGCTAAAAGTCGGAGCCAAAATTGGACAAAATCTCCCCTGCAGACAGCTTTTGCGACCGCATATTCATCGCAGATCATGTATGCGGTCCGCATAACCTCCCTTCATGTAGCAGACTTGTAAATCACCAGTCCCAGGCTTCCATCGCATATCAGTTATGAGGTCCGCATATCTGTTATGCGATCGCACTATCCCATCGCAATCGTGTTGAGAAGCTTCTTCTACTGGAATTATGCAGTCATTATGCGGCTCGCAAAATTATTATGTGACCACATAATGGACTGCATATTCTTCTCTTGGTTTGGCCATTAAGTTTGCTTCAGTTTGCGATTGACCTTTGATTTATGCGTTCCGCATGTGATTTATGTGGTCTCTATCTGCAGCATTTCCATCCTTTTGTGACTTTTTAACTTCTTTTCCATGTTTTTGGGTCTTCAAGCTCATGCACTACAAAACAATCAAACTTAATAAGGATTAACGAACAAATGCATTAAAAATGAGCTAAAATCTAAGTAATTGCTATTAAATGTGCCGAAATTCTACAGAACATCAATGGGACGAGTAATGCACGTATAAGGCACGATTTAGAAGCAAATACTGCGCTTTAATTTCTACGGTACCATATTTTAGCCAGTCATTTCATCAAGCCGACATTATGTGGGGGTCCAAAGAAGATGAAGTTCTAGATGGCATAAGGAATCTGTTCCTGGATGATGAAGACATAGACTCTAGTGCGATAGTTGGGGAGGAGGAGGAGAAAGGCCTTATTATTCAGACATGGAGAAAGGATCTATGCTCAAGAATTGGACTGCTGCACCATCAAGGGCCCGTCGAGTTCCTGGGTAGCCTGGCAATTAGCAGCATTTATTTTGAAAGCTATTTTATGGGCATTTAAGACATTTTCAATATTTTGTTTTTAAACGTTTTTGTTTTGAATAATTACTCGAATTATTGAACTTCATATGTTTGACGTCTTAATATTTATCAATGGATTGTTGTTTTAGTATTATTATTATCCTTTACGTTTTCTCTCTACATCATTATTATTACTTACCCTGATGAACCCACGACTATGACATGTAATGAGACAACGCAACATCAGGATAGTGATTTAGATGATCCGGAAGAGGATATAATACCCGAAGAGATTGTCAGAGAGGTTGAAAAATTTGAAAACAATCCTAAGTCCAATTTGGATGAAACTGAAATAGTTAGTTCGGGAAAATCCAAAACTGTCAAGAAAACTCGTGTAAGCATTCACCTATCGCCGTCAGAGAAAGAAGAGTACATCCGGTTTTTTAAAGAGTACGAGGATATTTTTGCATGGTCCTATGATGATATGACCGGTTTGAGCACATCTATAGTGGCTCAAAATCTATCGACCAACCCTATGTGTCCGCCTGTATAGCAGAAGCTCAGAAAGTTCAAGCCAGATATGAGTCTGAAAATAAAAGAGGGAGTTACCAAGAAGATCAAAGCTAAGGTTCTCAGAGTGGTTGAATATCCAACCTGGTTGGCTAACATCGTGCCAGTTCTGAAGAAGGATGGGAAAGTCAGAGTATGTGTCGACTATCGGGATTTAAACAGAGCAAGTCCTAAAGATGATTTCCCATTTCCCAATATACATATACTGATCGATAACTGTGCCAAACATGAACTCCAATACTTTGTGGATTGCTTCGCGGGATATCATAGATCTGGATGGATGAAGAGGATGCCGAAAATGCAGCCTTTATTAAACCATGGGGAGTGTATTTATACAAAATGATGTCGTTTGGCCCAAAGAATGCTGGAGCCACTTATATGAGGGCCATGACAACCATTTTCACGAATGATACACAAGGAGATAGAGGTGTATGTGGACGACGTCATCATCAAAATCTAATAAGGGTACATATCACATAGCAGACTTGAGAAAGTTCTTTGATCGGTTTCGAAGGTACAATCTGAAACTGAATCCCGAAAAATGTGCCTTCTGAGTCCCTGCTGGAAAATTGTTAGGGTTCATCGTCAGCCGCCGAGGAATTGAGCTAGACCCGTCAAAGTTCAAGTCTATCCAAGACTTGCCACCTCCAAAGAATAAGAAAGATGTAATGAGTTTCTTAGGGCGTCTTAATTACATCGGTCATTTCATAGCACAATCAACTGTGATCTTTGAACCAATTTTCAAAATGTTGAAAAAGGACGCTGCAACAAGTTGGACTGAAGAACGTCAGAAAGCCTTTGACAAAATCAAAGAATATTTGTCCACACCACCAGTCCTGGTCCCACCAGAACCTGGGAGACCTATGCTACTCTATTTATCTATACTAGATGGGGATTTTGGATGTGTCTTGGGACAACACGATGAGACAGGAAGTAAATAACAGGCCATATACTATCTGAGTAAGAAGTTCACACCCTACAAAGCACGGTATTCTTTGTTGGAATGCACCTGCTGTGCTCTGACATGGATAGCTCAAAAGTTGAGGCACTACTTCTGTGCCTACACCACATATCTCATATCAAGGATGGATCCGCTAAAATACATCTTCCAGAAACACATGCCTACAGGGAAGTTGGCAAAATGGCAGATATTGCTGAGTGAGTTCGACATCATCTATGTAACTCAGAAAGTGGTCTAGGGGCAAGCGTTGACGGATCATATGGAAGAAAATCATGTAGGTGGAGAATACGAACCACTGAAAATGTATTTTCCCGATGAAGAGGTCTCAATCGTGGGAGAAGATATCACTGAAACATACGATGGTTGGAGAATGTTCTTCGATGGGGCTGCAAATTTCAAAGAGGTGGGTATCGGTGCAGTTTTGGTATCACAGACAGGTCAAAATTATCCAGTATCCGCAAAGCTCAGATTTCCATGTACCAACAACATGGAAGAATATGAGACTTACATCTTGAGACTCAAGTTGGCCATTGACATGAACATTTAGGAATTGTTGGTTATTGGTTACTCAGACCTTTTGGTACATCAAGTTCTAGGAGAATAGGCTACAAAGAATACCAAAATATTATAGTATTTGTACTATGTACAAGAATTGATGAAGAGATTCACAAAGATAGAGTTCAAACATGTTCCAAGAATCCAGAATAAGTTCGCAGATGAATTGGTCACTCTATCTTCCATGATACAACACTCAGACAAGAATTTCATCGATCTTATCCCAGTAAGGATTCATAATCATCCACCTTATTGTGCTCATGTTGAAGAAGAAACTGATGGGAACCCATGGTTCCATGACATCAAAGAATACTTAGCAAAAGAAGAGTACCCGGAGCACGCAAATCAAAACGCACACTCTGAAGATTATCCAACCAATTCTTCTAAAGTGGAGGAATTTTGTACAGAAGGACTCCAGATCTGCGATTATTACGGTGTGTCGACACAAGGAAGCATCCAAATTGCTCAAATAAATACATGTCGAAACTTGCGGACCACACATGAATGAATTTGTTTTAGCTAAGAATATATTAAGAGTAGGATTTATTTGGATGACTATGGAAACAGACTGCATCAGGTATGTCTAGAAGTGTCATCAGTGCCAAGTACACGCGGATATGATTTGAGTGCCACCCAATGAACTTAATGCAACAAGTGCACCTTGGCCTCTTTCCGCTTGGGGGATGGATTTCATCGGTCCAATCGAACCCGACGCTTCAAATGGGCACAAATTCATTCTAGTAGCCATAGGCTATTTCACAAAATGGGTTGAATCCGCATCTTAAGGCTGTAACTAAGAAGGTAGTCGTAGATTTTGTTAGCGACCGTATTTTTTGTCTATTCGGGGTGCCAGAATCGATCATCACCGAGAATGTTGCCAACCTTAACAGTTAATGAGATCCATCTGGGAAACCTTCAAGATCAAGCATAATAATTCCACAACATACATGCCGCAAATGAATGGAGTTGTGGAAGCTGCCAACAAGAACATCAAGAAGATATTGAGGAAGATGGTAGATAATCACAAACAACGGCACGATAAAATCACCAGTTGCCTTACTGGGATATCGTACCACGGTTCGCACATCAACTGGGACAACTCCTTATTTACTGGTCTGCGGTACTGAAGTCGTCATTCCTACCGAAGTAGAAATCCCTTCTTTAAGAATTATACAAGAGGCTGAACTCAGTGCTGCATAATGGATATGAAGTCGCTATGAACAACTGGATCTCATTGACGGGAAAATAATGAATGCGGTATGTCACGGTCAACTTTACCAGAACAGAATGTCCAAAGCTTTCAACAAAAAGGTCAGGCCTAGACAATTCACACTGGGGCAGTTGGTGCTAAAGCGGATCTTCCCGCATCAAGATGAAGTCAAAGGGAAGTTTTCACCCAATTGGAAAGGTCCCTACATGGTTCACCGAGTACTAACAGGAGGAGCACTCATACTCACAGAAATGGACGGAGAAATTTGGACAAAACCTATCAACTCAGACGCAGTCAAGAGATACTATATTTAGGATGGTTTACATTCCTTAATTTTATGTAACTGAACTACGCTCGACCTGATTCCCGTTTAAGAGAGGATATGTAGGCAACCTTGTGGGTTCGGTCACATCTCAATAAAATCTTAATTTTGCCATGGTCAGAAACTGGGGCAGAATTTTGAGGAGAAAGCAAGGAGGTCGCAATGTCTCTAAAATATGTCACAGCCAGTGGTTCATCTAGCTTACTTAATATTACATACTACTATATTTCAAATAACTACACTCATCAAATGCATGCATATCTTTTCGAAAACTTTTTTTTCATAAACAGCCAGATGCTGCCCGGGGGTGACTCAAACAGGATCTCAAGACAGGAACAAAAGCAAAGCAAGAAGATGAAAGCACGAACCAACCTTCCCCCAAAAAAACTCACAATTTTTCTTTGGATGCAGGCACAGTAAGACAATAACATTTGCAGACCCATCAGGTCACTACCTTCAAGATAGAAAATTATCTACCACAAGCATCTCCAGCTAAGAAATACTCTACTATCACTCATCATTTTTTCGCATGAGACTAAGCATTGTATCATCTCCTTGCATAAGGCTAAGCATTGCCTTTATTTGCATGAGAATAAGAATTGTCTCCTAATTGCATGAGACTAATCATAGTCTCCTATTTTGCATGAGGCTAAGCCATGTATCCTAACTGCATAAGGCTAAGCATTGCCTCTCTTTGCATGAGGCTAAGCACTGTCTCCTATTTTGCATGAGGTTAAACCATGCCTCCTCAATTGCATAAGGCTAAGCATTGCCTTTCTTTGCATGAGACTAAGCACTGTCTCCTAATTGCATGAGACTAAACATTGTCTCCTATTTTGCATGAGTCTAAGCCCTACCTCCTCAATTGCATAAAGCTAAGCATTGCCTTTCTTTGCAAATGTCTCCTAATTTCATGAGACTAAGCATTGTCTCCTATTTTGCATGAGGCTAAGCCCTGCCTCCTCAACTACATAAGGCTAAGCATTGTCTCCCTAATTGCATGAGACTAAGCACTATCTTCTAATTGCATGATACTAAGCATTGTCTCCTATTTGTATGAGGCTAGCATTGCCTCCCTAATTTGCATAAGGCTAAGCACTGCATTTCCTTGCATCGAGACTAATCATTGTCTCCCTTAATTGCATCAATAATAAGAATCGTCTCCTCTCTTGCATGAGGCTAAGCATTTCCTCCTAAATTTCCTAAGGCTAAGCATTGCCTTGCCTTTGCATAAGACCAAATGCTACCTCAATTATACTATTTAAAACCTAGCACTATCCTCTATTCACCCGGGGCTAAGCACTTCCCCAATCTTACACAAGACTAAGCTCTATCTTGTTTTACTTCACATACGACCGAGCATCATATCTTTGCATTTCATGGGATGAAACATCACCATTTTGTCCAAAGGCGTCATAGTCCGAAGGCATCATCCTCATAGCCATAAGACACTATTCCATGGCCTGAGGATCTCTCAATATTTCACATCATTATTCAAAGGCATCATGGTTCAGAGGCACCATTTTCATAGCTCGGGGACATCATTTCATGGCCTGCGAATCCCTTATCACATGATTCATGGCCCAGTACGTCATGGTTTAAGGATATCATCCTCACCGTCCAAAGACAACTTTCATGGTCCTAAGGGAATTTGCATCATATTTAATCCATATATACTTGCATGCATCGTGTTTTAAGTTTTGCAAGTAATCCAGGAAGTAACTGTTCTCCTAACGGGAGCAATCTTCACTCTGGTTCCGTTCAACGTTCACATCCTACAATTATTTCAAACGCAACCAATCACCATCAGCTGCCCACTCTTACTTGATAATCATTCATATACTCGTTTTGAGATACATCCATAACATTTCAGATTCACATTCATTATTTCGCAAACTCATCTGATATTGTCCTACCCAAAAGAACCCTTTTCGAAGCATCCGATCGTTCCTATAACAACCACATCGGTCGCATCCACCGTTGGATTCAGAACTACACATGGCATGATTCCCGTAATACCAAGGATATGTAGGCAACTCAGGAACTAAGGTTTGGCCTCTATTTTTTTAAAATCACCGCATTCGGTCAAAATCAGTCATCATTTTCTTTACCCAACAACTCTTTCATCATTCCTAGGTAAAAAGTGGTAGATGTTGATACCCAATTTTGTCCTCATATTTTTAAAAATACATATATACTGTCATAATAACATATTTTCATCATTATTTAGTTTACAAACCTATACAAGCATTTTTTATAATTTTTCACAATTTTTAGAGCTTTAAATTAATTTTCTTGTATTTAAATTATATATAAACATCTAGTAATTATCCTTCTAAAATTATTTTGTGATTATTTAGTTACCTAAAATAATTATTTTTCACCTATAATATATGTTTCAAATATCTTATTTCATTTCATATAATTACATTAGCATTTTTAAACTATTTATCCAATTTTGCAATAATGGCCTATATTCATACAATTGCTCTTTATTTTATATTATTTGCGCCAAAATAGCCTTTTTTTATTTTTATGACATAAAGTTATTATTTTAAGTATTTCAGTGTATAAATAATATTTTATTTTATTTATGAAGCATTTTTATAAATCATTTTTTGATAAATTTTGGGGTATTTAAATAATATCCCAATTTCTACCTATATTCGGACACAAATTAACACAAACCTTAGCCCAATTACCCAAGCCCAAAACCAAACTACCCTTTTAAAATACCCGGGCAATACCCGCTCCAAATAACCCGCCCTATTTCCCTTACTATCCTGGTCGTTGATCTCGAATGATAAACGGCCCCTAATAAACCTACCCCTTTTAATTACCCCTACCCAAAATCCTAACCCATTTCCCCTTGCCCAACCACCTTCACACCCTCTCTCATCTCTCTTCTTTTCTGTAAAACCCTAGTCGTCACACCCTAACCTTTTCCGAATCCAACTCAAACATGGAATCAATCCATGATCTACTTACCTATTTTGTGATACTCTACCATCATGCGCATGTTTATGGTGTCACTTATTTCTTACCCTATTTTTTGGCAAGAACTACTTCTTAAGAACGGGCCGATTTACTTTGATACTGTGAAGATCTGGACGATTTTCGTCTCTATACATGTTATATTGAACGATTCTTGCATTATTGGTTCGGTTCAAATCCGTCGGTCCCAACTAGGGTTTGAGATTTTCCCTTTTTCTTTACTGATTTTTGATTGATATTCTTTCCTTTCCTGTGTTTGACTGATATTTTCCTTTTTTTTGTTTAAACTATTGTACTTCCTTATTTTGTGTGTTATTTTCCCTAAAACTGACTCTAATTGATTCTCACATGCTATATTTTACTTGTTCTCTATTTAATATACCGTACTTATTATATGTGTTATTTTCCCTAAAATTGATTCTAATTGATTCTAGCATGCCATATTTTCCTTATTCTGTGTTTAATCTACCGTGTTTCCCTATTTTATGTGTTAAATCTGCTACTATATAAACCCCTCCCCTAAATCCCCTTGAACAGACTTTTGAATCTCCTAATCCCTACTATTGTTCTCACTACTCTCCTCTTTCACTCACTCACTCACTGTTACACTCGAACACTCTCTAAACCATTGAATTCTGGGCCGGCTAAAATCCAAGGCCATTAAACAACCTCCTCTAGTGCAAGCATTGCTCGGAGCCCATTCTCGAGGCTCTAGTGAACTCTAAAGCATCGGAGACCTGGGGTTTTTGCTATTACCCTCTTTACTCTTTTGATTTTGCTACTGGTTAGTGTTTTAAACTCTTGCGATGTTTAATTTCTTTCTTTCTGCATATGTATTTAAATTACATGAGTAGGATTTAACTATGATAATGTTCAATACTCTGATGTCATTCTGTTATAAGTAAACGCATGGGATAGTTTACTATTTGTGTTATGCTAATACGTATTCTTCACTATAATTTGTACTCTGTGATTTCTTGACTGTATGTTATAAAATTTACTATGATTGTATGTTATAAAATTTCTTCATATTATGTTTTGGGTACTACCACAACTCTATGGGAACCACCCCCACTTGAATGAACCTTTTAGTGCTAAATCATGTGTATACTTGATTACCCTTTGTATATTAGTCCTAACTCTATGGAATACTTCTTTAAAGTCTGCTTTAAACATGTTTCATGTTGTCCCAATTTTTTAAAAGATAAATACTCTATCTTTCTATTAGCTAGGACTTTGCTCCTATGCTAATACATTTTCCCAGTATGCCTTGGTTCATCTGCTGCCCTATCCTTTCAGTGATTATCACAATGTGTGTGTCCCTCCATCATGTCTAAATACTGACTAATATGGCATTAGGTTAGAATTAACTTAATTTGGATATTTAGGTTTTAACTAGTTCAACTTCATGCATCTATACATGATAACCTATGTATGCCTGGAAACTTGTTTCTGTCTCCTAATTCCCATGAGTTCGTCTATGTGGTACTTTGAGGCAAACTGCCCATATGTGAAGTCCAATGTGTTTTGTATGTCGCTTAGTTTTAACATTTCTGAGCAGCCTAAGTGAGGTCTAGAACCAACCAAAATAGAGGTCCAATTCCTCCTGGACCATAGGTAAGGGACGGGTTGTGCACGCATAAGGTACGACTTATAAATTGAACTAGGGCCCTTTAGGTAACAACTTAAAGATAGTAATCGGGTAGCAGGAGATGATAGTCTGTGCCCGCTGGATAATATGAGTAACACCCTGTCTCGAGGGAGTTACGAAGTATTATTTATGTTGCACGGGGTGATCCTTTAGGCTAAAAAAACTTAGGACCCCCTCCCCCCATTTTTCTTTCTTTTCTATTAGAATAAAAAATAGTTGTATCTCCCTATTCAAGATCTTTTATAATAAAATTCTTAGATTTTGTGCTTTCTTTGCTTACTTGATCACATAGACTAATCCATATAATTTAAGTTCNTTTTTATAAATAAAATTCTCAAACTTCATGCTCTCTATATCTTTGTTTATCTGACTAATTCATATAATTCAAGTTCGGTCGGGACCCACAGTTGTGGATCTCGAAGAGTGCCTAACACTTTCTCTTCGAGGTAATTTCGATCCCTTACCTGATCTTTGGTGGCGTAAACTAGTTGAACTTGAGTCACTTGCAAATAGGTTCCCTAACGCATCTTAGAAATCGTTAGGTGGCGACTCTCCTCTTTTAATACTTCCTTAAAAGAGTTGCCACGTGTCGAAACCTGATTTCGCGAGAAAAAGGGATGCGACAGCAATCATGTGGGCCAAGACACGATGTTCAAACTAAGGTTCTTGGGACCTATATCAGGAGGATTATCAGACAGAAAGGTTTTTTCTTCATCAAAGGAACTTCAAAGTCTTTTGGCCACGAATTTTGCACAAACACATAAAACCCACTAAACTTAGCAGAGAAAATCTTTTCAAATTGATAAGAATCCAAAACAATTCTAGTGCCTAACACCATGGATTCCAAATCATATTTATCATTCACAAAAAGGTTTTCATAAAACATCCTTATTGGTTCCTCATAAACAGAGTTTCCAATGGTATCAAACAGAGAAGAAAGGTGCTGAAAATCGAATATAGTAGTCACATCACAGTGGAGATTTTTCATGAGAGAGACACTTACAGAGCGCATAAGCCATAGATTTTGACTTGTAGGACTCAAACCTTGATTGTTCACTGGAGCCATAAAAGATTAACTTGTCTTCAGGACCAAAATCTGTGTTCTCCACTTTTCCTTTCTTACATGCAGCCTTTTTGGAGGTTTGCTCCATAGATCTTTTACCTGCTTTTTTCTGGCTGATGGGAGGATTTTCAAAAGATTCACTACTCTCATTGTCTGTTCTGAGGAAATCTGAGTCAATGGACGACTCCACGTCCATAGGTTCTTTAGGGTTGAGGGGTTTTTGAAATCTTCGGTTGCGTCTGGTTGCAGCGGAAGAAGAGGGGTTTCTTTTGGCCATGGTGAGTGTTGATACCCAATTTTTTTCAAAATATTTTTATAATTGCATATGTACCTTCAAATCATGCATTAATAACGATTGGTATTTTTTCATAATTTTCCTATATTTTGTCCAATTTATCTAGCATTTTATTTCCAATAAATAATTACAAAATCACGTCACAAATGATTTCAAAGGGATTTCTTGATCCCATTTAAACCAAATTATTTCATAATTAGACAAAATGACATATTTTGGCTATAATTGCAATAACTTTTCAATTATAGACCAAGTATATAATTTTATACTATTTTTGACCGGAGGTTAGTCATTTGTATTTTTAAATATTAAATAATTATTTTAAATTATTTTCTATGCATGAAATTCATTTATTATGATTATTAGCTATTTTACAAATTATTTTAATTAATTCGAATTGGATATTTAACAAATAGCCACTTTAATTTTAATTCTAGCCTGAATTAAACCAGCCCCAAACCCAATTAAATTATCCCAAATACCCCAGGCCCAATACACTATCCTACCCGACCCAATTCCCATTTAATCTGGACTGTTGATCATTTCTGATCAACGGACCAAATTCATTCTTACCTTAATTAACCCTAAAGACCTACCCCCCCCCCTCATTATCTCTTCCTCCTGTCGTTACATCCTCTTATCTCTCTCAAGCTCTCTCTGCTAAACCTTGCTCATACTCGCTGGCCGTTGGCTCGCCGGTAACAATGGTGGTTCCACCACCATCCCTAGCCTCCATGGCTCCCTCCCACGTCGGATTATTGCTACCCTAAGGTCCTCAAGAGAACCAAAGGCAGTTCAACTCACACTCATAGCCTTTTCATGCCATTCTCAGGCCACCCTTGGCCGTCCGAGTAAGACCTTTCTATCTCCGGCTAAAACCTATGGTTTCTAAGCCTGATTCTATCTACCTCTTTATTATCTCTCTCTAAAACCCTAAATCATCTCTTGAGTCTTCAGATCTGCAATAGAACTAAGTATATTCTGAGTTATTTTACTATTTTCCTTAAAGATCTCTCCGATTTTTCAAAAATGCCTCTTCGTCTTCAAATTTAGGGTTTCTTAACCCCTTTTCAAAAATGACTTTTTCTTCTAATTTTTCATATTATTCTATGATTGTTACTATGTTTAAACGTTCGTTCATGTTTTTCCCCTTTGATCTGATTTATTATGTTAAAACCCTAAGTCCCCTAATCTTACTCCTTGGTGCGGAGTCTGTCTCTAATGATTTGATTCGTATATGTTCTTGTTTCTCATGAACACTCTGAGTTTTTGTAATTTTACCCTATTATGTTCGGTAGGGTTTTTGATTCTTGCTTCTTCCTCTTATATTATGTTTATTCTGTTAATTCCTCTAATCGGTTCTATCTTCTTTAGTTGAATCTCTGATTCTATATGATTCTTATGTTTCTGATTTTACTTCTTCTTGCCTATTATGTGTTTATTCCGTTTGTTCATAGAAATTTTGTGTTAATTATCCCCTTAATCAGTACTGTTCCTATTTGAATCCCTAATTTTCCGTGATTAACACCTTTTACTGATTTCTTGTGATGATATCTTTTACTGATTTCCGACCTCTAAGTTATTTTCTCGCTTTATTTTATGGTTGACTATACTGTTAATTTATTCTTATGATATTTCCTTAATTAGAACCTTATGTACCTAGTCCTAATTACCTGTTCTGTTATGCTCCAGTTACACATTGATTTCTTTTCTTATTTGTTACCCGTTCTTACCGTTTGAAGTTAACTCCCTTAATCAAGGGAGTATTTGCACTAATTTTTCTCTAATTGGTTCTGAGTTCCACAATTTACTGCCTAATTGTGATTCTTACCTTATTCTACCTAGTTTCAAACTACTATATATATATATATACACACTCACTCGAAGAGAATCCACTCAACACACACGAACACACTAGTTAAAACTCTATCTCTCCCACTCAAAGCTTTATGCTCTCTTTCTGTGTCACTTACTATTATTCTAAGTTAGCCGGCTACAAGCCAAGGCTAACTATTGTGCTCTCCTGTCCCTTTACTTTCGTGGTTATTGTCTCTTTACTGGTATGTTCTGATTTCCAATTCAAGTCCCAAAACCAATATGTTTCTTTTACTGCTTCAGTTTATCATGTTCCTAATTTGTTTCTATCTATTGTTTTGTTGTTCAACATGTAATTGACCTCCTTGCATCATTGCTTCATCTAGTATGCTAGTTATGTCTTACCTCTTTAGGGTTAGCATGTTCTTATAAACTTGTAATCTGTCTCAATGTAACTCTACTCTGTTTTGATGTTTGTGTACTGGTTTCCTAGTTCTTGTATGCACCTATTTATTTGTTACACTAAGTTGTCTTGATGCTATGCTCAATCATGTTTAGTATGAAATCCTATATTATACTATCTCCCAACCCCATGAATCCCCTAAAGAACTTCTGATTCTGTGACATTTTTTTAATTAGCACTCCTGAATCTATGTCTTACTATTTGAACTAATTGCCAAGGACCCCTGTCTGTTATGTGTTCACCATACCTGCTCTACTTGTCCCTAATCCCCAGTTATCCCTGTGTGAAGGTTTGTTCTATAAGTATTGTTGAACTTCTTTGACTGATCTGTTGTTTGTTTAAATTACAAACTGTTTTCAAAAGTTGTTTTACTAAACAATTCTCTTATATTATAAAACTACTTCAACTGGGTCTCTTTTTCAAATACTGCTTTCCTGTTAAACCTTTTCAAAACTATGTCAAGCACTCTCACTCTACTCTTAGGTCCTTAAGTTCTTCCCCTCCAGTGTATGACTGCCTTGGGATTCCTGTGAGATTCCTCTTAACTCTGATGCACTAGGGCTGGCACTTCCACACTGCACTTACTCAATTATGGTTGTGAAATCTGGGTGTGAGAACTGCCCGGGATCCCTTGAGGTCCTTAGGGAACTCTGACACACCCGGATATGAGAAAGGCTATGAAACATTTAGGCATTTGAGGTTCTGAGAATATGGGCCTGTTTTTTAGGCTCCCTATAGTGTAACTTCTTATTTTTCTTTATCTATTTATGTAATTCATTCACATTGGTTTGTAATAATTGTTGTGAACGAATATTGGGGATTGATAGTGAAAAGGGGAGGTTAGCATTGTCTGTTGTCGATATCAATGGGGTAGAAATCATGCCTTAGGCTTACATTTCTATGTGCGCATTAGAATCCATGCTTAGGACCAATACATCATGTCATGCATTAGATATCATGTTCTTAGGTTTACTGTTTCAGCATCTCATTTGACATTATTTTCATCACTTAGAAAGCCTTTTTCTAGGCTAAATAACAACATTAACATGAAAATTGTTGCTACTGCATATTCTGAAATCATGTTGTAACTTTCTGTGCATCTAGAAATCATGCTTTTTTTAGGAATTTTTCATATAAATCATTTTGCATCTTATAATATTCATACTAGATACCATGTTTTAGGATCTCGCTAAGTCACACCTAGCTAAACTACTGATGCATAAAAAAAGGAACATAAGACAGTCTCACATATGATTATCCTGCGTTAGAAAAACTGGTAATAACCCATGTGTCTTTGAAACACTTAGAACAACATGCTTAGGTAAAACAACTTCTAAACTGTTTTAATAATTATGGTAATTATTGTGCATTCCCCCACGCCTAGGCAAGCCTTACGTAACCAACCTTTATAAAACTGGAAAACTATTGCTTTTGTGTTTACTGCTTAATGGTTAACAGGCTCAAAAATCAGTAGGCAAACTGATTAGGGCCCCTGCTTCTGGGTTTATAAAATTGAAACTGCATATCTTTTGTGTTTTGATATTCACTTAGACATCATGTTTTAGGATTCTGTTTAATAATACTGCCCTTGTTTTTGTTTTGAGTCGTGTTTATTACATGCATTATCTGTGGAGGTAAATTTGAGCCTCTTAATTGCTCTTTTCTGCCTTTATCTACTAAAGTCCTATTTGTTCTTGTATGTCGCCTAGTATTTTCTCCTTTTAAACCTTAGGAGTCTGTCTAGAACTGCCTATAGGTAGAGGTCCTAATCTCCTCCAGGACCATTAAGAAGGGACGGGTAACAGCACGCATAGAGATCGTTAAATAAACTCGCTTAATAACCACTAAGGGGTGGGAAAGGGTAGACATGGATATGATGACCTGTGCGCTAATGCAACGTGTAGCCCCTCATTGAGGAGTGATTACCGGGCATTGCATGTATATGATCCTATAGGATAAACAACCTAGGACTCCCTATCTTTAGCATATATGTGTGCTTAGACTGCGAATCTTCTCAAAAACCTTTATTTGTTTACCTATGTGCTTTTATTGCTTATGTGCTACCTGTTTTAAAATTCACAAAGTTTGTTTGGCCGGGAACCACAGTTGTGGACTTTGAGGGGTGCCTAACACCTTCCCCTTGAAGTAATTTCAAGACCCTACCCTATCTCTGGTTATCCAATCTGTGTTTGTAAATGACCCTTAGTAGGTTCCCTAACGCACATTAAATCGTTAGGTGGCGACTCTTCAATTCCTTACCCCTTTCCCAAAAAGGATACAAGTTGTCCCAATAATATCGAATACCCTGACCGATCCGAAAGGAGAGGGAGAAGAGAGGGGGGCGCGATAGTGAGAGGGTTTGCTTGATGAGAATGGAGATAGTAACAGAGAAGGAAAGGTTTTTATCGGTACTTTTGGGGGGAACGAAGGGACACCTTGGTTAAAGGAAAAGGAAGGTTAGGAAGTGATGCTTCTGAAGTGACTGATTAGCGGTATTGATGAAGAAGCAATTATTACACTTACACAAAAATTAATTAAACCACACATACTTAAGGAAATAAAATATTTTAGAATACGATAAAAGATTTAATTTACAAATTTGGCACAATGCCAATCTTTTTTCGAAGAAAACAAAATCTTTCTTCCAAAAGTGGTTTTGTAAAAATATCAACAAGTTGATAATCAGTACTAATAAATTCTAAAACAATATCACATTTAGCAACATGATCACGGATAAAATGATGCTTAATTTTAAAAGTACAAGAGGAGGGGTGAATTGATTATTTTTAATTTTAATCTTTATAAGTTGACTAGTTTTATAAGTAGTAGACTAATTATGATAACAAGATAATAAAGCAGAAGATTATGAAAGCATAAGTAAATTGCAGGAATTAAAGACACCGGAATTTTATACTGGTTCGGATTCAATGTGAATCCTAGTCCAGTCCCCTTGGGTAGCAAGGGAGTTCTCTTTCAGTGAATATGATTCTCGAGTACACAATGAGTGGTGTATATTACGCCGCTAGCTCAGTTTCTATGACACTCGTTTCTCTTTGATACAATGCCTCGCCAGTGTTTTTCTCTCTTTCTTCTCTAACTTGTTACACAGCAGATCTAGAAGAACTATAATGTTTGTTTGCAGTAGAATAAAGAGAGGGTATTTGGTTAGATCAAATTATGTGTGCTAGGTTACATAAGCGGGTTTAAATACTTTGAGAGAGACTTGTTTTCTGAAGAGATTTGCCAACCCAAGAAATTTGATCCTTGGAAAGAGATTGATTGTTTCCAAGAATAAGGTTATTCCGCAACGGCTATGTTTGATGAGAGGCTTTAATGACTTCCTTTGATAGCACCGGATATCCTTCCTAGAAGCATGGCCTTTCCGGATTTAGCCTGCTTGATTTATTTACTTGCAAGATCTTCGATATTCTTGATCGATTGATTGATTCCTTCAATCTAGCCTCAATTAATTCTGTCCTTCTCATTGATTCCTTCAATCTTGGATGCATTCCTGGATCTTCTCTCATTTATTCCTTCAATCTCGAATGTGTTCCATGAGTTTCTGCACATAAACCAAATATATTATTTTCATCATTAAAATCAAATCCAACAATCTCCCCTTTTTTTATGATAACAAAATAATATATATGTATAAACATCAGTTGACTTCCCTGTATTTTACTCCCCCTCAATGAGAGACTCTGGTAGTCGACTTCTTCTGCAGGATCCATGACTCCCCCTCAAAAAGTGTTGTAGTTGACTTCTTCTTCATGACTCCCCCTCAAGATATGCCACGAGCTACTACTTGTTAGTCGACTTCTTCTGCATGACTTCCCTTGTAGTTTACCTGTTGCACCTGTATAATACATATATTCTTTATCTCCCTTTTTGACATAAGCAAAGAGGGAATACAAGCCAAAACATGATTTATAGCAAAATATGCTTGCAGAGTTATAGTTAGGAAAACAACAAAACAACAAAAAAAACAAAAGTATCATCCATCGACGGTCATCTAGTCCAAAATTATCACAACAAAAAAATTGTCTTAGACTTCCACATTAACGACGCAAAAAATATGTAAGAGTATTGAAAATCGCCTCCTTCATTTGATCAAAGCTAGCAGCGGCTGAAACACTCATTCCATCAAGCCTTTCATGAACCTCCTTGATTGCCTTGAAAGCATTTTCCCTTACACTGAGAATTGCAACTCTTATCTTGGACACATCAGACCACATCTCCTTGGAGATGCCATGGATGTCTCCAACAATGGACTGAGTGGCAGAGAGAAGATCCTTGATCTCAGATAGTTGATTGACAATGGAACTAAGCTTTTCAGCAAGGTCAGGATCACTGTGCCTAGGATAGGAAGTAGAAGGTTTGGATTTTGAATCGGTTTGAGCAGGCTTGACTTCTCCCTCTTGTCTCTTAACCCATGAATCATTCACACACATATACCCCATACTTGCAAACGCTCTGGAATTATAAGATTTTGAAACAAAGATAGAGGGATATTCAGAGATGAAATAAGTATGGGCTTCTAGAATGTGAGTAATGGCCATGCCATAGGGTAGACTAGTGGGATCATCAGCATTATCAATCACAAAATTGATGACCCAGGAGGACATCCTAATTTTGAGTTTAGTCACAAGGCAATAGACCAAAAAGGTGTCTCTTAGAGAGAAGGTGGAGAAGGAGCCGGTACGAGGGAGCAAGTGGTTGCAACAAAGTGGGCTAGAACACGAGTTTCGAAACTCACATCACTAGGACCTAACTGGTTAGGGAGGGATTCGTAAGGACACTTAGTGATACACTTTTTAGCTTGATCAAAAGAGATTTCAAAATCATCGAGCTAGGAGTTTTTGAAAAGCATAGGAATACTAGAACACTTGCACTGAAAAATTGAATCAAACGTGGCACAATCAAGAACAATACGCTTTCCTAGCACTAAGGACTCCAACTTATCAGACTTACTAGAGTGAAGATTTGCATAGAACATTCTCACCAGGGGTTCATAGACTTTAGGCGATGGAACAGAAAAGAAATTTGACCATCCTTGATAAATGAATAGATCCTTTACCTTACACTTTATAGCTTCCATGTCATCAAGGTTGACTACCCTCCCATGAGCAATACTCTTATCTCTTAAGGCGATGAAAAAATCCCTATTTGGAGAGTCCTAGAAATTTAGGTTTGACTCTAGGATAGTGGAAAGATCGATTTTTGACTTCTTTGGAGTGAATGAAACAGGGGTTTCTTCCATAGGTCATTTACCTAAAGATTTTTCTCCTAAGGCGTGAGAATGATCGGACAAATCAGCCTGAGAAGAGGCAAAACCTTCAGAATGATCAGACCCTAGGTCTACTTGTTTTAGGGGCTAAAAGGAGAGTTTTGCTCTGGAGCGAGTGCTTTTCCTAGTAGAGGCAGAGGGATTTTTTGGATGTTTGGCCATTGAAGATGGTTTTTGTTTGAGAGGGTTTCTGAGAAGGGTTTCTAGGCGAAGAGGACGATGGATATTGAAAGGAGGTTTTGGCATTAAAAAAGATTTCGGACGGTTGAGTGTGGAAAAGGAAAGAGTGTCAGTTGATTAGACGCGATGATTGGTTTTGCTTTTTTGAACTCTGCAATTGATGTGAAAAGAGAGGGAAATCGGAGGCGCAATTAATGATTATGAAAAGAAATGAAAAATTAGGCATTAATAGCACATTGGTCCTAACATTTACGACTAATGCAAATAATGCCAAGTAGTTCTCTTAAGGAGCAAAATCTTTCTTCTAATAAAGGCTTGGTAAAAATATTTGCTAATTGATCAGTAGTTCCAACAAAATATAATTCAATGTTTCCCTTAAAAACATGATCTCTAATGAAATGATGCTTGATATCTATATGCTTTGCTCTAGAATGACGCACAGGATTTTTTGAGAGACAAATAGCACTAGAGTTATCACAGAAAATTTGTATAGGTTTAAAAGATAATTCATAGTCACAAATTGATGAGAAATCCAAAGTAATTGTGCACAACATTGTCCAATGGAAATGTATTCAGCCTCAGTCGTGGATAATGCAACTGATCCTTGTATTTTACTGTTCCAAGATATCAATGCTTTACCAAGTAATTGGCATGTTCCACTTGTGTTTTCGCTGTCTACCTTATCACCTGCAAGATCAGCATCTAAAAAACCTTCTAATTTAAAAGTGTTAGAAAGAGGATACCATAGTCCATGAGAGGCAGTTCCAATAAGATATCGAATAAATCCTTTTACTGCCGTCAGATGAGATTCTTTAGGAGCTGATTGGAACCTGGCACATTTACACATACTAAACATAATATCTGGTCGACTAGAAGTTAAGTAAAAAAGAGAGACAATCATCCATCGATACTTAGTTTCATCAACAGGATTTCCCTGTTCATCTTTATCAAGACTTGTTGAGGGACTCATAGGAGTGCTAATGGCTTTGGCATTTTCCATACCAAACTTTTGAATCAGTTCCTTGGTGTACTTTGTTTGACCTATTAATGTTCCTTCTTCAGACTGTTGAATTTGGAGTCCAAGAAAGAACGTTAATTCTCCCATCATACTCATTTCGAACTCGTTTTGCATAAGATCAGAAAATTCCTTGCATAGGAGAGGATTAGTACTACAAAAAATACTATCATCAACGTAAACTTGAATAATGAAATTACCTTTTGATGACGTTTTGATAGGGTAGTATCTACTTTACCTCTTATAAATCCATTATCAATGAGAAATGAGCTGAGTCTTTCGTACCATGCTCGTGGAGCTTGTTTTAATCTGTATAGCGCTTTGGTCAATTTATACACGTGATAAGGAAACTTTGGATCTTCAAATCCAGGAGGTTGTTTCACATATACCTCTTCTTCGATGAAACCATTTAGAAAAGCACTTTTAACGTCCATCTGGAACAGCCTGAATATTTTAAAAGATGCATATGCAAGAAGAATTCTTACATATTCCAGTCGCGCTACTGGGGCGAAGGTTTCGCCATAGTCGACTCCTTCTTGTTGAGAGTATCCTTGAGCGACTAGTCTAGCTTTATTTCTAACAGCTTTTCCATCC
This sequence comes from Nicotiana paniculata, assembly GCA_005239505.1. Lineage (NCBI taxonomy): Eukaryota > Viridiplantae > Streptophyta > Magnoliopsida > Solanales > Solanaceae > Nicotiana > Nicotiana paniculata. The sequence continues at coordinate 32,077 of ML306074.1, forward strand.
TCATTCAGCTTGTTTCTGAAAACCCATTTTGTTCATATAACATGTGTGTTTGCTGGTTTGGGCATCAGTTTCCACACTTGATTTTTGTCGAATTGATCTAGTTCTTCATGCATTGCTTGCAACCAGCTTGAATCTTTTAGAGCTTCTTCTATTTTCTTAGGCTCAATCTAGGAAATCAAGGCTATGTTTGTTTTTTTCTTGAGAGCTTCTCTTGTCTTCATTCCTTCGCTTGGATCCCCTATGATGAATTTTTTAGGGCACTCCGGCTCACTCCTCCATTCATTTGGACGAACTACAGGAGCGATCGGCCCTTTTGACTGTTTTGGTTGACTATTGCACATCGCAATTATCAACTCTTCCATATTATCAGGTTTATCAGTCGGCTCGTGAGGTTTGCTTGACTCATGAGTTTGCTGGATTTGCTCATCATCACCTGTAGTGAATTCTTTCTCGGCCCGAGTGTTATTCTCATCAAAAATAACATGTACCGATTCTTCTACACACAAAGTACGTTTATTATAAACTCTAAAAGATCTATTGTTCAATAAATAACCCAGAAAAATACCTTCATCACTTCTTGGATCAAATTTACAAGATTGGGTCGTTTACCTTTCCACGGTTCATATGGAGTTTTCTTCAGGATTGGTCTTATGAGGCATCAATTTAGAATGTGACAAGTTGTACTTACTCTTTCTGCCCAAAAGTGATTTGGCGGTGAATGTTCTAGTAGCATGGTTCTGGCCATATCCTGTAGGGTCCTGTTTTTCCATTCGACTACTCCATTTTGTTGAGGTGACATTGGAGCAGAGAAGTTGTGAGTATATCCTTGGTCATTGAAGAATTCTTCAAATGCTCGGCTTTCAAATTCTCCTCTGTGATCACTTTGAACAGTGGTAATAAGATACCATTTTTCTCTTTCAACCTTTTTACAGAAAATCTCGAAGTTTTTCAAGGCTTCATCCTTGTGAGATAGAAAAATTACCCAAGTAAAACGTGAGTAATCATCAACAATAACAAAAGCATATCTCTTACCTCCAATACTAGCAGTTGTAGTAGGTCCAAATAAATCCATATGAAGTAATTGCAAAGGCTTTGAAGTAGATACAATATCTTTGTTTTTGAAAGAATTTCTAGTTTGCTTACTAATTTTACATGCATCACACATGATTTCTAGAAAAATTTAGTTTGGGTAAACCAATAACTAATTCACGCTTGGAAAGTTTTTCTATCAAATGCATGCTTGCGTGACCAAGCTTCTTATGCCATAACCAAGGATCGTCAGAAATTGAAGTTAAGCAAATATGATCATCTATATTTTCAAAGCCATCAAGAATATAGAAATTTCCATACTTTTTACCTGGGAAGATTATTTTACATGTTTCGTCCTTAATAGCGCAACGATTGATACCCAACTTTCCCTCAAATTATTTTCCAACTTGTATATATACTTTCAAAATCACTCCTTACAGTAACTGGTATTTTCTCACAGTTTTTCATATTTTTATCAAATTATTTTCCTGTTTATTTAATACTTTATATTCCATAATTATTCATAAATGATATAATTTCAAATCATTTTCTTGCTCAACATGTTATTTATATCCTGCTTAAGTCCCTTAGGATTTTATTATTTCACAAATTAGCCAATATTGGCATCATTTACTCACGATCTTTCTTTGGGTGCAGGCACAAAATTTCAAAATCCCCGAAACATATTATCCGTTCAAAGGACAGACATCGTTCCTCAAACTCATCGCACACGCCAACATTTATTATCAGCTCAAATGATGCTTCATTATCACAATGCTCTACCGCAATTAACGCCAGCTAAGAATTTCTGTTGTCCTTCCTTTATTTCCTACATAAGGCTACTATTCTGCCTTCCGAGACTAAATGCTGTCTCCATCTGCATTTTTATTTCCTGTATAAGGCTCCTATTATTCCTTCTGATACTAAACGATGTCTCCATCTGTATTTTATACCCTGCATAAGGCTACTATTCTACCTTCCAAGACTAAGCAATGTCTCCATCTGCATTTTTATTTCCCGCATTGCATAAGGCTATCATTCTGCCTTACGAGACTAAATGATGTCTCCATCTGCATTTTATTTCCCGCATTGCATAAGGCTACCATTCTGCCTTCCGAGACTAAGCACTGCCTCCATCTGCATTTTATTTCCCGCATTGCATAAGTCTACCATTCTGCCTTCCGAGGCTAAGCACTGCCTCCATCTGCATTTTATTCCCTACATAAGGCTACCATTCTGCCTTCCGAGACTAAAAGTTGTCTCCATCTGCATTTTATTCCCTGCATAAGGCTACCATTCTGTCTTCCGAGGCTAAGCGTTGTCTCCATCTGCATTTTTATTTCCTGCATAAGGCTACCATTCTGCCTTCCGGGAGCTAAACGCTGCCTCTCATTTACCTTTTAAAGAAATCATCGTCTCTATCATTATCTACTTTGTTTCTTTCCGAGCTAAGCTCTGCCCTTTTTAATTCACGAGACTAAGCTTTGTCTTGTCAGCATCATACTATTGCACTTCTCATAGGCTGAAATATCGCCAACCTATCCAAAGGCGTCATCGTTTAGAGCCACCATCTTCATGGCCCGAGAACATCATTTCATGGCCCGCGGATCCCTTTTTATCACTCTGCATATCTTTATTCAAAGACAAAATTCATAGTCCAATGGGAATCTGCATCATGTTTAAATTACGCAAAATCTATGCTTGTTATTCGTTTGAAGGAAATCCGGCTAAGAACAGCCAGCCAGGCAAGAGCGGACCGCTCCAGTTCTCCTAACCACCCCGTAAGCCATTTTGTTCACCTTACCTTGCACCTTGCGTCCGTCCTTGTGAGACTTCACCGGTATACTTCGTTGGTGACTCATGAACTACATACGGCCTGATTCCTATACAACCAGGGATATGTAGGCAGCTCAGATCCGTGGTGCGGCCTATATCTTTCATACTATTTTCCTCCGGTCAAAATTGGCCATCATATCTTTACCCGACAACTCTTTCATCCTTTCCGGGTAAAGAGGGGCAGTTGTTGATACCCAATTATCCCTCAAATTATTTTCAAACTTGTATATATACTTTCAAAATCACTACTTACAATAACTGGTATTTTCTCACAGTTTTTCGTATTTTTATCAAATTATTTTCCTGTTTATTTAATACTTTATATTCCATAATTATTCATAAATGATATAATTTCAAATAATTTTCTTGCTCAACATGTTATTTACATCCTGCTTAAGTCCCTTAGGATTTTATTATTTCACAAATTAGCCAAATTGGCATCATTTAGTCAATTTCATCAATTTTTGCAATTATAGCACAAATGTGCATTTATACCATTTTAAAATCAGTGAAAGATCATTTATAATTTTTATATCTTAGTCAATCTCCTTAATTTCATTTATTTGGTTTAATTAATTATCTTATTTAATTGGGTATTTAACGTTTAGCCCATTTCTATTTAAATTATAACCAGTTTTAAACCCAACCCACCTGACCCAAAACCCCTTAACCAACCCACAAATAACCAGGCCTAACCCCACACTTAATCGTCTCATGGCTATATGTCCACTTTGCACTAGTCCAGTGATGGTCTAGGGCTCTCAGGTGAACCTGGAGCGGTCAAACTCATCTCCCATGGTCCCATGTCACTTTCCGACCTCCCCGGCCGTTTGAGTAAGTTTACAACCTGTTCTGGCTTAGGTCGGTGCCGTCTTTGAGGTTCTTCTTAGTTCTCTGGGTTCCACGAAACCCTAACCCTATGTCTTTCGATTTATTCTAGATCTACCTTATATCTATAGTATTCTGAAGTTTCTTTCTATGTTTTTCTCTGAAAAATTTCATCATTAAACGATCTTTCAATTTCTAAAACTAGGGTTTCACAAACCCCTTTCAAAATCAATTTTCCTTTACTTCTGCTTTAATGTTATTCTATGTTTTTCTTTGTTAATACGTTTTGATTCAAAGCTTCTTACGGAAAATCCCCAACTTTTAGGTTTTTTAGTCCGTCTTGATTGCTATGTTTAGCCAATCTGTATACTTCTTCTAGGCTCTCTGTGTGCTCTATGTTTCTTACTCTAATTCATGGTTAGGGTTCCTGATACCCTCTACTGACTCTGTGATGTTTTCGTCGAACCTATGACTTTGTATGCTCTGTACTGATTTTTCAAATTACTGCCCTTGATTGTGTGATACTTTCCTTGATTATGCCTGATTCCCTTTGATTTCAATTACAGTCGAGATTCCCTCGACTAATTTTCAGAATTAAACCCATGCTTTGTTTTGTGAATATGCTATCAGTGTGTACTTTCCTTAATTACGTGTTATGAACCTTGTCTTTATTACACATTCCATGTTTTTACTACCCCCGTTATGGTAAGATCACTCTAGTTGATTCATTTCCTTGATTTAACTCTGATTGGCCCATTTGAACTTGACTCCCTAATTAAAGGGAGTTCAGGCCTTTAATTGATACTGATTGGTTATTATTTCCAGAATTATGTTAGACTAATTATTCCTTACCTTATTTTCTCTACTTGTTTTCAGAATTATAAACACCCTACTCCCTTTAGCATAACAACAACCAATAGACACACGAACACTTGTGGTTAAAAAGTTATCTCTCTTACACAAAAGCTCTATGCTTTGTTACTTCTGGTGTTACTTGCTACTATTTATGTATTAGCCGGCTACAAGCCAAGGCTGAATATTGTGTTATCGCTCTGCTGCTCTCCTATTCTATTACATCTACACACTACTACTCTGTTGTCCTTCGCATTACTGCTCTTCATTCTGCATTCATTCTTACTCCTAACCGGTATGTTTCTAGTTTAAGTTTATAGCATCCAACTCAACATGTTTCTCACGTCTATTTTCCTATGTGATTCCCCTTTCCCTTTAATCTAACATGTCTATTGCTTCCCCTTACATGTTTCCATCATGAATCTGCCTGACTCCCAACACTATGAGCATGCACCCCTAATACTTAGTTATTATGTAAATCCTAATCTTCTACCTAATATGTGAATCTGTTTGACACCCCTCAATCTGATGTTGTTAGATTCCTGGCATGAACATTCTGTGATAACTAGGTTGTGATTGTTTAAACCATATAGAACTAGCCTAAGGACTATTTGTGTGCAAGTCTGCCTCTACTATGTGACTTATTTGTCCCCCAGTCCCCTTATCTCTGTTTGTGTTTGCTTCCTAAGCCATGTATGTTCTGGGTCGCTGATTGTCTTGTTTCTTTCTTCTGCAAACCAGTTTTCATAAAACATAACTCTCATGTTGATTTCTGAAGCTATTTTTCAGAACAGTTATTTCCAAAAGCTACTTTTCAAACTCAACTCTTTTCTAACTATAGGCACATCTCACTACTCTTAGTTCTAAGTTCATCCCCCTTCGTGTGAGCACTGCCTTGGGACCATTTGAGTATCCATTGAACTCTGACACACAAGGCTGGCATTCCACACTGCACTTACTCATTCCTGGCTAGGGTACTTGGGTGTGAGAACTGCCTGGGGTCTTCTGAGATCCTTAGGAACTCTGACGCACCTGGGTTACAAAAGGTCATGGCATATGGCATTGTTGGATCTGAGGACTTGGGCCTACTGTTAGGCCTTCTATAGTGTAACTTCTTAATTTCCTTATTTATGGAGTTCGTGCAAGGCTGGTTTGTAATAATTAATTGTAAAAACAGTTATGGGTTGGACAATGAAATGGGCGGGGTTATGCATGCTTAGTATAATTATGGGTAAAAACCATGCTATAGGATTTATTTTGTATATGTGTGCACTAGTTATCATTCTTAGGAATACTTGTCATGCATGCATTAGAAAACATGTTTTAGGCCCGTTTATCTCATCATCTTCGCCATACTCATGCCTCACTTAGAAATCTTGTTCGTAGTTAAATAACTATAAAAATGGTTGTTATAATGTTACTGTTTCTGCATCTTCACGATCACCATGTCTAGGAATCCTGTTTTAGGTTAAAAACATTAATCGTCAATATTTGCATTAGAGATCATGTCACCCTAGGAATTCATTCTCAGCATGCTCATATTACCTAGGCCAAACTCATGTGTTAAGGACATACTGCTATTTGCATTAGAAATCATGTGCTAGGTTCAACAACTTAACTACGCTTTTATATTTCCTGTTTTGAGTCAAAAGGATGTGTTAATAAGTAAACTCCACCCTAAATAATAATAGATTCTGATTTCTGAAAACGTTTGTGCATTTAGAAAAGCATGCGTAGGTTTGCATCATTCCACACCCTGTATGCATTTAGATATCCTGTTTTGTAGGATACTGCATTCACATTAGTTTAAATACTTAATCCTTTACCACGATTAAGTCTAAACAGGATAACTGGAGTTTGTTAAACCCGCCTAGGCAAGCCTTAGGCATTAAGTTTATTAAAACTGGGAAAACTGTCTCTTTGTATTGTTTGGCTAATTATAGATCAGAATTCATAGTCTAGAACTGGTAAAAATATTTATTCTGAAACTTAGTAATCAGACTACCCCATTACTGTATTCTCACTTAGACATCCTGCCTTAGTTTCTGAAATTCAAAGACCTCTTTGTTTTGAGTCGTGCTAGTTAATGTTTACTAATTTGTGGAGGAATTCGCGAGCCTCATATTTTCTCCTGTGTCTCCCCTATTCTTGCATTCCTACATGTTTTATTTGTCGTTTAGAATTTGTCCTTTAAACCTACGGGTTCTGCCTAGTACCTACCTTTTAGGGTAGTAGTCCTAACTTCCTCCGGGACTGATAAGATGGGACGGGTAATAGCACGCAATAGAATCTGTGACCAACACACACTTTAATTACCTTCACGGGGTGGGAAGGGTAGAATATGGATATGATGACCGGTGCACTAATACCACGTGTATCCTCTCTTCGAGGAGTTATTACCGGGTATTGCATTGATGTGATCCGTATTACTTTAAACCTAGGATATTTTCTCATATGTTTACTTCTAATTTCTTTTAAACTTTCAACAAAACTCCAATACTTGTTTGAAATCCCCTCTTATATGAGCCTTGCTTGTTATTTGCTTATTATTTGAATTCACGAAACCATTTGGTCGGGATCCACAGTTGTGGATCCTGAGGGGTGCCTACCACCTTCCCCTTAGGATAACTTCAAGACCTTACGCAATCTCTAGTAATGAAAACTAGTTCATGAGTTAACTACTCAAGGTGCCCTAACGCACCATAAAAATCGTTAGGTGGCGACTCTTCCTTTAACTTCTTCCTTCCAAAGGAGTTTGTCCCAAAAATGTCCTTAACTCGATCTCTGCGAGGGGAGAAAAAAGGAGGGGCGACATCAATTTGTTTTCTTAAATTGTACCACATATCCTGAGTCGCATAGCTGACTTATACTCAGAAGATTACAGTTATCCACGAGATAAACTCAGTGATATCACAGTTTTTGTTGAAAGGAATTGTTCTGGTACCAACTATCTTCCCTTTTGAATCATCACCAAATTTGACATTTCCTTCATCAATTTTTGTAACTTCCTTAAACAGATTCTTGTCACCTGTCATGTGACTGAAACACACACTATCCAAATACCATTTTTCTTTGCGACTTCTTCTGTGGTGTTCCTGCAAAACATTATTATTACTTCTTCTTAGGTACCCAAGCTTGCTTGGGTCCTTTTGGTTAGCATTACTAGATTGAGGATTGTTTTTGGGTCTCCAAATCCATCCTGACACATTTGATTTACGAAAACGACAAACGGAATACTTATTTCCACTTTTGTTACAGTAGTGACACTTGGGGCTTGATACATTTTTGAGTTCCCATTTGTATCAGTACTAGTGGACTCTGTTCTGACTGGTCCTCCTCCAGTTGACTTGTAAGTCGCCTGGCTGGATTTTGTAGAACTGTGACTGGTGGATTTGCGAATGCTGTTAAGCTGCACTAGTAATCCATTATACTCATCCTGAAGTACATCTTGTTCAATTTCGCATACTTCAAGCTTAAGTTTCCAGTCTCTTAATTCTCTATTGAGTCTTTTTATTTCATCTAATAGTTTTTGAGACTCTTTCGAAGTAAGGTCAAGAATATCATGCAATTCATTACATCTTTCACAATTCTAAGGTCTTACCTCGCTTGTTTCACCTCTTGCCATGAAACAATTTTCATTTTCGTCTTTTCCATCATCATCTGAAATATCCTCATCTATCCAGCATCCAGAGAGCTTGTTCATGTCGTTTTCTAGGATTGTCATAAAGCATAGGTTAGCTATTTCTTCATGTTCTGAACTGTCTTCATCACTCCAACTTCTGAATGATTTGTTCTTGTTAAACCCTCTGGATACTTTTCTTTTAAGTTCAGGACATTCAGCTTGAACATGCCCAAATCTTCCACATTCGTAGCATTTGCCATCATTTTTGTCTTGTTCACTGTATTAACTGGTTCGTATGGATGGGAACCTGCCCTTTTTGGTATTTCTGTATCTTCTCATTAGTCCATCCATCCCTTTTTGATGACTCTCCATACTTTAAAATCGTAGGATTTTGCGTATATTTTCATACTTTCCAGTGGGAGAAATGTTGACCGTTGAAGTATGGTGGCCTCACTTGTGATGTTCCTTCCTGGAAGAGTGCTCCAACAATAACTTGGTTTGCCATGATCTTTTCTCACAAGTTGTTAAGCAAAGTAAATAAGATGTGACCCAAGCTCTGATACCAGTTGAAAGTACAAGAGGAGGGGTGAATTGACTATTTTAATTTTAATATTTATAAGTTGACTAGTTTTATAAGTAGTTGACTAGTTATGATAACAAGATAATAAAGCAGCAGATTATGAAAGCAGAAGTAAATTGCAAGAATTAAAGACACCAAAAGTTTATACTGGTTCGGATTCAATGTGAATCCTAGCCCAGTCCCCTTAGGTTGCAAGGGAGTTCTCTTTCAGTGAATATGATTCTCGAGTACACAATGAGTGGTGTATATTACGTCGATGGCTCAGTTTTTATGACACTCGTTTCTCTTTGATACAATGCTTCACCAGTGTTTTCTCTCTTTCTTCTCTAACTTGTTACACATCATATCTACAAGAACTACAATGTTTGTTTACAGTAGAACAAAGAGAGGGTATTTGGTTAGATCAAAGTATGTGTGCTAAGGTACAGAAGCGGGTTTAAATACTTTGAGAGAGACTTGAAATCTGAAGATATTTGCCAACCCAAGAGATTTGATCCTTGGAAAGAGATTGATTCTTTCCAAGAATAAGGTTATTCTGCAACGGCTATGTCTGATGAGAGGCTTTAATGACTTTCTTTGATAGCACCAGATATCCTTCCTAGAAGCATGGTCTTTCCGGATTTAGCCTGCTTGATTTATTTACTTGGAAGATCTTCGATATTCTTGATTGATCGATTCCTTCAATCTAGCCCCAATTAATTCTGTCCCTCCCATTGATTCCTTCAATCTTGGATGCATTCCTTGATCTTCTCTCATTTATTCCTTCAATCTCGAATATGTTCCATGAGTTTCTGCAAATAAACCAAATATATTATTTTCATCATTAAAATCAAATCTAACAAATTTCTATATGATTTGCTCTAGAATGATGCATAGAATTTTTTGATAAACAGATAGCACTTGTATTATCACCAAATATAGGAGTAGATGTAAGAGATAAATCATAGTCGAGAAGTTGATGCATAATCCATAGAACTTTTTTACAACAGCTTCCAACAGCTAAATATTTTGCTTCAGTCGTTGATAGGGCAACACAATTTTGTTTCCTGTTATGCCAAGATACTAAAGCATTTCCCAAGAGTTGACACGTGCCACTTGTGCTTTTTCTATCAATCTTGTCACCTGCAAAGCCTGCATCTGAAAAGCCTCTTAGAGCAAAATTGTTAGAACGATTATACCATAATCCTAGCTCAGAGGTACCAATTAAATATGTAATAATTAGTTTAACAGCAGAAAGATGGGATTCCTTAGGAGCCGACTGAAATCTTGCACATTTTCACACAATGAACATAATATCTGGTCGACTAGCATTGAGATATAATAGGGATCCAATCATTCCTCTATACATGGTTTCATAATTTTTTACATTGCTTTCTTCATAGAGCATTGTTGTTGGGCTCATTGGAGTGCCAATTGACTTAGCATTTTCCATGCCAAACTTTTTGATAAGCTCCTTAGTGTACTTGGTTTGGCTAATGAAAATCCCCTTATGAGACTGTTTGATTTGAAGTTTGAGAAAGAATGTCAGTTCTCCCATCATGCTCGTTTCAAATTCTCCTTTCATGGAAAGAGCAAATTCTTCACAAAGAACAGAGTTAGGACTGCCAAAAATAATATCATCTACATAGATTTGAGTAATAAGATTACCTGAATTGGAATGCTTAATAAAAAAAGTTGTATCGATTTTTGAACCTTTGATTTAGAAAAAAAGAACTTAACCTTTCTTACCAAGCACGAGAAGCTTGTTTGAGACCGTACAAAGCTTTAGTCAGCTTGTATACATTATTAGGAAAGGTGACCTTTGCAAATCCTGGTGGTTGCTTCACATATACTTCTTTAGAAATGTAGTCATTTATCCATTTGAAATAGCTTGAATCATTTGTGAGCAGCGAAAGCAAATAATATTCGTAAGGATTCGAGTCTTGCTACAGGCGCAAAGGTTTCATCATAGTCGATTCCTTCTTGCACAGAGTATCCTTGAGCAACCAATCTTATTTTATTTCGAACCACTTGACCTAATTCATTCAATTTGTTTCTGAATACCCACTTAGTTCCAATGATATAGGATTTTGAAGGTCTTGGAACCAATTCCCATACTTTATTTCTTTCAAATTGATCTAGTTCCTCTTTCATAGAACTTATCCAGTGAGTATCTTTGAGAGCTTCATCCACTTTCTTTGGCTCAAGTTGAGAAATAAGAGCTACATGAGATTTGTTCTTTTGTGACCTTCTTGTAGTGATTCCTTCATGTGGATCTCCTATAATGAATTTGTGAGGATACCCAGGTTCACTTTTCCATTCATTTGGAGTGTTTGAGGAAGGTTCTCTTTCTACATTAGTCAACTAATCTGCTTGAGACAATTCGAGATCTTCTGCGGGTTCTTCAGCTGGTTGAGTCTGTTGAACATCTGACTCACTTTGATGATCCTTTCCTACAATAACATATTTAGGGACAAAAGAGATTTCCTCATCTTCAGAAATTTTTTTCATTCCTTGGGCGAGGGTTAACATCAACAAAAACAACATCAATTGATTCTTTAATGCACAAAGTTCTTTTATTGTAAACTTTATATGCCCTACTTGAAGGAGAGTAACAAAGAAATATACCTTCATCACTCGTAGGATCAAACTTACCCAAATTGTCCTTTCCATTATTGTGGATAAAATATTTGCATCCAAAAGGGTGAAAATAGCTCATATTGGGTTTCTTACCATTCCATAGTTCATAAGGAGTCTTTTTGAAAATTGGTCGAATCAGACACATGTTGATGATGTGTCTTGTTGTACTCACAGCTTCTTCCCAGAAGTGATGAGGTAAAGAATTTTCCACAATCATGGTTCTTGCCATGTCTCATAAAGTTCTATTTTTGCGCTCTACTACTCCATTTTGCTGCGGTGATCTTGGTGAAGAGAAGTTGTGTGAGATTCCTTGATAATTAAAAAAAAATTCAAAAGCTCTGCTTTCAGATTCTCCTCCATAATCACTCCTGATAGTAGAGATGTAGTACCCCTTTTCTCGTTGAACCTTCTTACAGGAAACTTCAAAATTCTTTAGAGCATCATCTATGTGACTTAGAAACATAACCCAAGTAAATCTAAAGAAATCATCTATAATTACAAAAGCACATTTCCTACCACCTATGCTAGCAGTTCTAGTAGGACCAAATAAATCCATATACAACAATTGAAGAGGTTTGGAGGTGGAAACAATATTTTTAATTTTGAAAGAAGAACGAGTTTGTTTTCCCAGTTGACATGCATCACAGATATAATCCTTTGAAAAATCTAGTTTTGGAAGACCGATTACAAGATCATGTTTAGAAAGATTTTGAATAGTATGCATACTAGCATGATCAAGTTTTCTATGCCAGACCCAGGGATCATCAATCATGGAAGTAAGACAAATTTTATCTCCAAGATTATCTAAATTGCTGATAGTATAGAAATTTTTGTCTCTGTTACCTGAAAGAATGATTTTACCTGGTTCATCTTCTATAAACCAGCCAGCCATGTTTCTTAAAATGAACCTCATAGTCGGTGTCACATAATTGACTAATACTGAGAAGATTATAGCCAAGTTCATCAACCAGGTAGACTTCATCGACATCACATGTTGAGCTCAGAGGAACTTTTCCAACACCAATTACATTTCCTTTGGATTTGTCTCCAAAGTTAATTGTTCCTCCATCCAGTTTGGTGACTAATTTGAACAATTGTTTGTCACCAGTTATGTCTGGAACACGCGCTGTCGAGATACCATTTTCCTTTTCGATTCTTCTTGCGGTGTTCCTGCAAAACAAAATTACTTATTTTTAGGCACCCAAGCATTCTTGGGTCCTGAATGCGTAGAATGCTGAGTGTTAGTTTGATTTGAAGATTTAGGTCTCCAGAACCATCTCCGGTTATCTTTGAACCTGCAATGATTTGAGGTATGACCCCTTTTACCACAATAAATACATGATGTACTATTAGAGTTTGCAGAGCCTTTTTCTTCTCTAATTTTGTTCCTGCATTGGTTAGTATTATGGCATTTTTACCACAAAAGGAATATGCAAGAAATTTTTGTTTGTGATGAGCAGTCTGATTTGATTTGACTGAGCTATGACTAGTGGATTCTTGCAATCCATTCAATTGAAGTTGAAGCTCATTTACCTCATCCTGTAACATATCACGCTCAACCTCACATACTTCTAGTTTCAGGGCCCAGTCTTTCTTTTCTCTCTTGATCTTTCTAAGTTCATTCACAACTCTTTCGATATCTGCAAGAGCAATATCACAAATTCTTGGAGTTCATAACAATTAGGGCATAAGGGAAGACGTACCTCACTAGTTCCTCCGTCCTCCATAAGGCTAAGTTCTCTTGAGTTGTGCTCCTCATCATCTCCATCCGCCATTTGTAACGAATCGACCGGTCATTTTGCATTATCGGACCCCGTTCCCCTAAATGAAACTTCCTATAGCGGCTTATTTTGATTTATGACTTGCGGGGGCGGGTGGTCCGGGATTCAGAAGTGTTTAGAGCAATATTGGAACACTTGGTTCCTTCAGGTTGACCTTTAAGGCCAAGTTTGACTTCGGTCAACATTTTGGGTAAATGACCTCAGAATCGAGTTTCGACAATTTTCGTAGCTTCGTATGATGATTCCGGACCTGGACATATGTTCGGAATGGGTTTCTGATGACCCGGGAGCATTTCGGCGCCCAATATTGAAATAAGAAGTTCCTTAAGTTCCTATTGTGGTTTGGGATGTGTTTTTGTGTTATTGAGGTCCGAATGGAATTTCTAGATCGGGAATAGTTCTGTTATGTTATTTATGACTTTCCTGCAAAATTTGGTGTCATTCCTAGTAGTATAGGTCGGTTCGGCGCGTTGCTAGTAAAGTCAAGAAAACTTAAAATTCCTAAGTTTGGTTCTAGGGATTTTGAGGTGTGATTTTTGAGTTTTTGAGTTGTTTTGGGTGTTTCTAAGGCTCGAACGAGTCCGTATTATGATTTGGGACTTGTTGGTATATTTGGACAGGGGCTCGGATGGGCCCAGGTGCCTCTCGGACACCACACGAGGCCAAAAACCAGCTGAAATAGTTGTTGGTGCACATGTTCTGGTATGATCTGCAGGTGCGGTTGCCCAGTCGCAGGTGCGGGACTGCTCCAGCAGTCCCAGCCTAGCAAGTGCGACCCCCAATAGGCAGTCCATTTCTCGCAGGTGCGGACAAAGTTCCGTAGGAGCGGAGCCGCAGGTGCGGCCTCCCCTCGGCAGGTGCAGGCCCATGCTTCCTCGTCCATTTTTGCAGGTGCAAGCCTTTGCTCACAGGTGCAAGACCTTAGGTGCGGTCCTCGAGCCACAGGTGCAAAAACACTGTCAGACAGTGTGTTTCTTAAATACGGGATTCTTCATTGTTTTCTCCACTCTTTCCTCCATGACCCAACCCCCAAAAGGTAAGTAAATTTCATCTCAAGACTTGTTAATGCATGAATTCCTAGTTGAATTTAATCACCTAATTAGTGAAAAATCAAGAATTGAGTAGTAACCTAGGTCTTTCGATAATTTGAGAATTTACCCGTGAACTAGCTATGAAATCAAGTAAAAATCGTATATTAATGATCCTTAGGCTATGGGTGAGTGTTTCCTTCGAGAATTTTTGGAATCCGAGCATGCGGGCCCGGGGTTGGATTTTAGAATTTTTTCAAGAATGGTGAATTTACTAAATGAGTAGGAGAATTTACATACTTTGAGCATAAATTAATGTATTTGTATGACATTTGGCTAGTTTCGAGTCCTCGGGTGTAGAGTTCGGAGTTTCGGGCGCGTTCTTGGTCCGGGGAGTAAATTCGACTCGAGGTGAGTCTCCTTTCTAACCTTGTAAGAGGGAATTGTCCCCATAGGTGATTATAAATGGTGGTTTTGTCCTTATTTTCGGGGGCTGCGCACGCACGAAGTGACGAGAGTCCGTGCGCAGCTACTATTATGCCTTGTTGGGTAGTTTAGGACTCACAAACATGCTTTATGTGTTGTATCTGTGATCTTGTATATGGATTAAGTAGTCTAATATCCTCGAATCTCACATGTGAAGTCCTAAGGGGTTATGCTTGAAGTTGAAATTTCTAAAATTCTCACAGCGTTAGTATGTTCCCTGCTAAATTATCTAGAAATCTCTTGCTAATCATGAATTTGTATGGGAGCCCGAGTCACATGGATGATTCGCGAGCGAGGTAGCCCAAATATTATATTATCCCGAGTCGCAGGTATGATTCGCAAGCAGGGGTGGTCTTAGTATTACATTAACCGTGTCGCATGTTCGATTCGCGATCGGGGCAGATCGATGCATCTATGGTTTGGGCCGTTCGACCCTCAGCAGTGCACATTTACTTTTCACTTCGTAATGACCGTACGATAATAGCCTGTTATATGTTTGGTAATTTGTGAGAAGCCCTGTAATTGTAATTGTTGATCTCATGTAAATAAGGAAGGTTAAGTAACTTGTATTCCATGGAAAAAGGATGGCGCGAGGGTACTAAAGATTATTATTTGATGCTCATTTCCTTATTACTATTCATTACTGCTATTACTGGTTAGCCAGTACTTATTCCACATTGTCTTACCCTAGTAAGTATCACGTCAACCTCTCGTCACTACTTCTTCGAGGTTAGGCAGGATACTCATTGGGTACATATCTGTTTATGTACTCATACTACGCTTATGTACTTAATTGTACAGGTTTTTAGGCTGGTGCATCTGGTTATCTGACCGGAGCTTGACCTTAGGAGTATATTCTGGACCTGACTCCACGGTGATCTGCTTCCCTTGGCGACTCTCGGCAGCACTATGGAGTCAGCTCTTGTTTATTTATGTCTACTTCCTTCAGACAGTAGAAAAATTTACTTTATCTTTTGTATATTCTACTATTTCGCATGTAGACTTGTGACACTAGTTCCTGGCACACACATAGTAGACTTTATATTTTGGGGATGTATATAGTTGTTTATGATCTTTGTGGCTGCATTTACTTAAGTTGGTTAATTTATCCGCTTTTACTTAAATGATCTAAGCTTAAAATTTGGGTAAGTCTGAGGTTGATATGTCAAATAAGGATAATCTCACTAGTAAAAAATTGTTGGCTTGCCTGACTCCGGTGTTGGGCGCCATCACAACCTGTGTTGGGATTTTGGGTCGTGACAACATGGTATTAGAGACCTAGGTTCACGTAGGTCTCACAAGTCATGGGCAAACCTAATAGAGTCTCGCGGATCGATACGGCGACGTCTGTATTTATCTTCGGGAGGCTATAGGGTGTTAGGAAACCTCTCTTTATTCATGATCTATAGAGCGGTTGATGGTTTACTAAATCGCATTCTTTTAGTCTCTCACAGATGGTGAAGACACGTACATTTGGCAGAGGCCGGGGGAGGGCACAGGCCCGAGGTAGGGGACGGGGGAGTCCCAGAGCTACTCCAGTTGCACCACCAGGGAATCCTACTATAAAGGAGCAGGGGGAGGTGCTCCCAGCAGGTCCTGCTCCAGTGGACTTCATGACGGCGCCAGGCTTCCAGGAGGTCATGGGTCGTATGTTGAGATTTATGGATACTATGTCCCAGGCTGGTTTATTTCCAGCGGAGCCTGACATATCTTAGGTAGGAGGAGGAGCCCAGACCCCTACTGCCCAGGTTGTAGGCCAGACAGCAGCACTTCATCATACCCCGGGTACACTTCCTGTGGGCGGGGTCCAGCCTGTAGCAGCAGTACCTGAGCCCAGACCAGCTGCGGACGGTGATCCGTAGAAGTTATTGGACAGATGGAATCGATTGCATCCTCCAGTTTTTGGGGGTGAGCGAGACGAGGATGCCCAGGATTTCATTGACAGGTGCAGGGATAGATTGCACAACATGAGGATACTAGAGTCCCATGGAGTGGACTTCGCTACTTTTCAGTTAGAGGGCAGAGCTCGCAGATAGTGGCGGTCCTATATTCAGCAGGCCAGCAGGTTCTCCTCCTATCACTTGGGAGCAGTTCACTCAGATGTTTCTAGATAGATATATCCCACCCTCTGAGAGGGAAGAGCTGCGGTATCAGTTTGAGCTGCTGGATCAGGGACAACTGTCAGTGACAGACTATGAGGCTAGATTTTCGGAGTTGTCTCACCATGCACTCATGATACAACCTAACGATGTTGAGAGAGAGCGGAGATTTGTAGTCGGGTTGCATCCAGGCATTAGGACCAGCATGGCCCGAGAGGTAGAGATGGGGACTCCTTATCAGCTAGTAGTGGAGATTGCTCGTAGGATCGAGGTTTATCGATCGAGGGTCAGCGAGCAGGTACAGTCGGATAAGAGAGCCAGATATTCCGGGGATTTCACAGGTGCCCTAGCTAGGGGAAGAGGTCAATTTGGTAGGGGTCAGCCCAGCAGGCCTCCATATTCAGCACCACCACCACCACCTCCTCGTGGTGCTCCAGTGAGGCCTTAGTTCAGTGCTACGTCAAAGGGTCCTCACTGTCCCCCAGTTATCCAGGGTTCTACTTCAGGGAAGTAGGTCGTTCCTCCAGTGAGATTTTAGGAGTGCGGGGAACTCGGCCATATCAGGAGAACTTGTCCCAGGTTTCGGGGCAACGCAGTGCAGCAGGGTTACCAGCCTATGAGTCCATCACCAGTAGTCCGGCCACCTAGAGGTGGGGGACAGGTCGACAAGGGTCGTCCTAGAGGTGGAGGCCAGTCAGGGGGAGGTCAGCCAGTTGATGTTCATTATGGAGGGGCTCAGTTTTTCGGTGCTCCAGCTAGATTATATGATTTTTCGGCCAGATCAGATGCAGTGGCCTCAGACGCCGTGATCACAGGAATTATTACAGTATGTGGTAGAGAGGCATCGGTGTTGTTTGATATAGGATCCACTTATTCCTATGTTTCGGTCTTATTTGCTCATTTTCTGGATGTCCCTCGTGAGTCCTTGGTTTCTCTTATTTATGTGTCCATTCCCGTGGGTGATTCTGTGGTTGTACACCGGATTTGTCGGTCCTGTGTGATTTCATTTTGTGGGTTCGAGACTCGAGCGAATCTCTTATTGCTCGACATGGTTAATTTCGAGATTATTTTAGGCATGGATTGGCTATATCCTTATCATGACGTGCTAGATTTCCATGCCAAGACAGTTACTTTAGCCATGCCAGAGTCTCCTAGGCTGGAGTGGAGAGGTTCCTCAATTAGTGCATCCAGCCGGGTTATTTCATTCTTGAAGGCTCGACACACGGTCGAGAAGGGTTGTCTCGCCTACCTCGCTTATGTGCAGGACGCCACCACTGAGTCTCCGACAATTGATTCATTGCCAGTTGTTCGAGAGTTTGCTGATGTATTTCCTTCGGATCTTCCGGGCATGCCTCTGGATCGTGATATTGATTTCTGCATTGATTTAGCTCCAAGCACCCAGCCTATATATATTCCTCTGTACCGTATGGCTCCGAAGAAATTGAAGGAGCATCTTGAGGAGTTGTTATCTAAGGGGTTCATCAGACCGAGTATATCGTCGTGAGGTGCTCCAGTTGTATTTGTGAAAAAGAAGGATGGGTCTATGCGGATGTGTATTGATCACCACCAGTTGAACAAGGTCACCATTAAGAACAAGTATCCTTTGCCGCGCATCGACTATTTGTTTGACCAGTTGCAGGGTGCTCGTGTATTTTCCAAGATTGATTTGAGATCGGGGTATCATCAGTTGAAGATTCGGGCTTCAGATGTTCCAAAGTCTGCTTTTCGTACGAGATATGGCCATTATGAGTTCCTGGTGAAGTCCTTTGGCTTGACTAATGGCCCAGCAGCATTCGTGGACTTGATGAATAGGGTTTTCAGGACGTATATTGATTCATTTGTCATTGTCTTCATTGATGACATTTTGATTTACTCACGTAGCCTGGGAGAGCACGAGCAGCATTTGAGAGTTGTGCTCCAGACTTTGCGAGAACAGAATCTATATTCTAAGTTCTCCAAGTGTGAGTTCTGGTTGGATTTCGTGGCATTCTTAGGGCATGTGGTATCCGGAGAGGGTATCAGGGTTGATCCTCAGAAGGTTGAGGCGGTCCAGAGTTGGTCGCGTCCTACTTCAGCTACAGAGATCAGGAGCTTTTTGGGCCTAGCAGGCTATTATCGCTGACTTGTGAAGGGGTTCTCTACTATTGCAGCCCCATTGACCAGATTGACTAAGAAGAATGCCCCGTTCATATGGTCCGACGAGTGTGAGGCGAGCTTTCAGAAGCTCAAGACAGATTGACCTCAGCACCTGTTCTGGTATTACCTTCCGGTTCAGGGATGTACACAGTGTATTGCGGCGCTTCACGCATTGGTTTGGAATATGTGTTGATGCAGGAAGGGAGAGTTATTGCTTATGCTTCACGCAAGCTGAAGGTTCATGAGAAGAATTACCCTGTGCATGATTTGGAGTTGGCGGCGATTGTTCATGCTCTTAAGATTTGGAGGCACTACTTGTACGGGGTGTCATGTGAGGTTTATACAGACCACCGCAGCCTGCAGCACTTGTTCAAGCAGAGGGATCTTAATTTGAGGCAGCGCAGATGGCTTGAGTTGTTGAAGGATTATTATATCACCATTCTTTATCATCCGGGCAAGGCGAATGTGGTAGCAGATGCTTTGAGCAGAAAGGCGCAGAGTATAGGTCGTTTGGCTTATATGCAGCAGAGGAGAGACCTCTAGCCTTGGACATTCAGTCCTTGGCTAATCGCCTGGTGAGATCAGACCTTTTAGAGCCTCGTCGAGTTCTTGCACATGTGGTTGCTCAGTCTTCGTTATTGGGGGAGATTAAGGCTCGGCAATATGATGATTTGTGTTTGGCAGAGCTACGGGAGACAGTGGATATGGGTAGGCCCAAGGAGGTTACTATTGGCGAGGATGGTGTTCTGAGACTTCAGGGCCGCTTATGTGTTCCTAATGTTGATGGCCTAAGGGAGAGAATTCTAGAGGAGGCACACAGTTCTCGGTATTCTGTTCACCCTGGTGCTACGAAGACGTATTGTGATTTGAAGCAGCATTACTGGTGGAGGTGAATGAAGAAGAACATACTGGAGTATGTGATTAGGTGTCTTAATTGCCAGCAGGTTAAGTATGAGCACCAGAGGCCAGGAGGCCTACTTCAGCAGATGCCCATTATTGAGTGGAAATGAGAGCGCATCACTATGGACTTCGTGGTTGGGTTGCCTCGGACTTTGCAGAAGGTTGACGCGGTTTGGCTCATCATGGATAGATTGACCAAATCGGCGCATTTCATTCCAGTAGCTACTACTTATACTTCTGAGAGGTTGGTACAGATCTACATTCGGGAGATAGTCCGGTTGCACGGTGTGCCGGTGTACATTATATCAGATCGAGGTCCTAAGTTCACCTCTCACTTATAGAGAGCATTGCATAGTGAGATGGGTACCCAGATAGACCTTAGCACAACATTTCACCCTCAGACTGATGGTCTGACGGAGCGTACAGTATAGATATTGTAGGACATGCTCAGGGAATGTGTGATTGACTTCGGAGGTCAGTGGGACCAGTTCTTGCCTTTGGCCGAGTTTGCTTACAGTAATAGTTATTAGTCCAGCATTGAGATGGCACTATTTGAGGATTTGTATGCTCGGCGATGTCGTTCTCCTATCGGGTGGTTTGAGCCTGGCGAGGCTAATTTATATGGCACCGACCTGGTGAGGCTAATTTGAATGGCACCAACCTGGTGAGGGATGCTTTGTGAAAGTGAAGTTGATCCAGGAGAGGCTCCGCACAGCACAGTCTAGGCATGAGAGTTACGCGGATCAGAAGGCACGTGATGTATCATTTATGGAGGGAGATAAAGTTCTGTTGAAAGTCTCGCCGTTGAAGGGTATTATGAGGTTCGGGAAGAAGGGAAATATGAGCCCAAGGTTTATAGGTCTCTTTGAGGTGTTGAGGCAAGTTGGGGAGGTTGCTTATGAGCTGACCTTACATCCCAATTTAGCAGGAGTTCATCCAGTTTTTCATGTATCCATGCTCCGGAGGTACCACGCCGACTTCTCTCACGTGGTTGATTTCAGCATTATTCAGTTGGATAAGAGGTTGGGCTACGAGGAGGAGCCAGTTGCTATTATTGATAGACAAGGTCGCCAATTGAGGTCTAATAGAGTTTCTACAGTGAAGGTCCAGTGGAGGGGCCAACCAGTCAAGGAAGCGACCTGGAGTATGAGGAGGACATGCGGAGAAGATATCCACACTTATTCAGCACTTCAGGTATGATTCTAGACCCGTTTGAGGATGAACGTTTGTTTAAGAGGTGGAGAATGTAACGACCCGACCGGTCGGTTTGCGTTATCAGACCCCGTTCCCCTAGATGAAACTTTCCATAGCGGCTTATTGTGATTTATGACTTGTGGGGGCGGGTGGTCCAGGATTCAGAAGTGTTTAGAGAATATTGGAACATTTGGTTCCTTCAGGTTGGCCTTTAAGGCCAAGTTTGACTTCGGTCAACATTTTGGGTAAACGACCTTGGAATCGAGTTTCGACTATTCCGGTAGCTTCGTATGATTATTCCGGACCTGGGCGTATGTTCGGAATGGGTTTCTAACGACCCGGGAGCGTTTCGGCGCCCAATATTGAAATAAGAAGTTCCTTAAGTTCCTATTGTGGTTTGGGACGTATTTTTGTGTTATTGAGGTCCGGAAAAAATTCCGAGATCGCGAATAGTTTCGTTATGTCATTTCTGACTTGCCTGCAAAATGTGGTGTCATTCCGAGTAGTATAGGTCGGTTCGGCGCGTTGTAAGCGAAGTCAAGAAAACTTAAAGTTCCTAAGTTTGATTCTAGGGGTTTTGAGGTGTGCTTTTGAGTTTTAGGGTTGTTTTGGGTATACCAAAGGCTCGAGCGAGTCTGTATTATGATTTGGGACTTGTTGGTATATTTGGACGGGGGCTCGGGTGGGCCCAGGTGCCTTCCGAACACCACACGAGGCTAAAAACCAGCTGAAATAGTTGCTGGTGCACGTGTTCTAGTGTGATCTGCAGGTGCGGTTGCCCAGTCGCAGGTGCGGGACCGCTCCTGCGGTCCCAGCCTTGCAGGTGCAACCCCCAGCGGGCAGTCCATTTCTCGCAAATGCGGACAAAGTTCCGTAGGAGCGGAGCCGCAGGTGCGGTCTCCCCTCGGCAGGTGCAGGCCCATGATTCCTCGTCCATTTTTGCAGGTGCGAGACCACAGGTGCGGTCCTCGAGCCATAGGTGAGGAAACACTGTCAGACAGTGTGTTTCTTAATTACGGGATTCTTCATTGTTTTCTCCACTCTTTCCTCCATTAAACACTTTGAGAGCTTGGGAAAAGGGCTCCAGGACCCAACACCTAAAAGGTAAGTAAATTTCATCTCAAGACTTGTTAATGCATGAATTCCTAGTTGAATTTAATCACCTAATTAGTGAAAAATCAAGAATTGGGTAGTAACCTAGGGCTTTCGATAATTTGAGAATTTACCCGTGAATTAGCTATGAAATCAAGTAAAAATCATATATTAATGATCCTTAGGCTATGGGTGAGTGTTTCCTTCGAGAATTTTGTGAATCCGAGCATGCGGGCCCGGGGTTGGATTTTAGAATTTCTTCAAGAATGGTGAATTTACTAAATGAGTAGGATAATTTCCATACTTTGAGCATAAATTAATGTATTGGTATAACATTTGGCTAGTTTCAAGTCCTCGGGTGTAGAGTTCGGAGTTTCGGACGCGTTCTTGGTCCGGGGAGTAAATTCGACACGAGGTGAGTCTCCTTTCTAACCTTGTAAGAGGAAATTATCCCAATATGTGATTATAAATGGTGGTTTTGTCCTTATTTTCGGCGGTTGCGCGTGCACGAAGTGACGAGAATCCGTGCGTAGCTACTATTATGCCTTGTTGGGTAGTTTAGGACTCACAAGCATGATTTATGTATTGTATCTGTGATCTTGTATATGGATTAAGTAGTCTAATATCCTCGAATCTCACATGTGAAGGCCTAAGGGGTTATGCATGAATTTGAAATTTCTAAAATTCTCACATTGTTAGTATGTTCCCTGCTAAAGTATCTGGAAATCTCCTGCTAATCATGAATTTGTATGGGAACCCGAGTCACATGGACGATTCGTGATCGGGGTAGCCCTAATATTATATTAACCCGAGTCGCAGGTGTGATTCGCGAGCGGGGGTGGTCTTAGTATTATATTAATCGTGTCGCATGTTCGATTCGCGAGCAGGGCAGATCGATGCATCTATGGTTCGGGCCGTTCGACCCTCGGCAGTGCACATTTACTTTTCACGTCATAATGACCGTACGATCATAGCCTGTTATATGTTTGGTAATTTGTGAGAAGCCTTGTAATTGTAATTGTTGATTTCATGAAAAGAAGGAAGGTTAAATAACTTGTATGCCATGGAAAAAGGATGGCTCGAGGGTACTAAAGATTTTTCTTTGATGCTCATTTCCTTATTATTGTCATTACTGCTATTCCTGGTTAACCTGTACTTATTCCACATTGTCTTACCCTAGTAAGTATCACGTCGACCTCTCGTCACTACTTCTTCGAGGTTAGGCGGGATACTCACTGGGTACATATCTGTTTATGTACTCATACTACACTTCTGTACTTAATTGTACAGGTTTTGAGGTTGGTGCATCTGGTTATCCGACCGGAGCTTGACCTTGGGAGTATATTCTGGACCTGAATCCACGGTGAGCTGCTTCCCTTGGCGACTCTCAGCAGCACTATGGAGTTATCTCTTGTTTATTTCTGTTTACTTCCTTCAGACAGTAGAACAGTTTACTTCATCTTTTGTATATTCTACTAGTTCGCCTGTAGACTTGTGACACTAGTTCCTGGCACACACATAGTAGACTCTATATTTTGGGGTTTTATATATTGGTTCATGATCCTTGTGGCTGCATTTACTTAAGTTGGTTAATTTATCCGTTTTTACTTAAATGATCTAAGCTTAAAATTTGGGTAAGTCTGAGGTTGATATGTCAAATAAGGATAATCTCACTAGTAAACAACTTTTGGCTTGCCTGACTCTGGTGTTGGGCGCCATCATGACCTGTGTTGGGATTTTGGGTCGTGACAACATGGTATCAGAGCACTAGGTTCACGTAGGTCACAAGTCACGGGTAGACCTAATAGAGTCTCGCGGATCGATAGGGAGACGTCTGTATTTATCTTCGGGAGGTTATAGGGTGTTAGGAAACCTCTCTTTATTCATGATTTATCGTGCAGTTGATGGTTTACTAAATCTCATTCTTCTATTCTCTCACAGATGGTGAGGACGCATACATCTGGCAGAGGCCGGAGGAGGGCACCGGCCCGAGGTAGGGGACGGGGGCGTCCCACAGCTATTCCAGTTGCACCACCAGGGGATCCTACTACAGAGAAGCAGGGGGATGTTCCCCCAGCGGATCCTGCTCCAGTGGACTTCATGACGGCACTAGGCTTCCAAGAGGTCATGGGCCGTATGTTGAGATTTATGGATACTATGTCCCAGGCTGGTTTATTTCCAGCGGATCCTACCACATCTCAGGCAGGAGGGGGAGCCCAGACCACTACTACCCAGGCTACAGGCCAGACAGCAGCACTTCATTATACCCTGGGTACACTGCCCGTGGTTGGGGTCCAACCTATAGCAGCAGCACCTGAGCCTTGACCAGTTGTGGACGGTGATCCGCAGTAGTTATTGGACAAATAGACTCGATTGCGTCCTCCAATTTTCGGGGGTGAGCGAGGCGAGGATGCCCAGGATTTCATTGACAGGTGCAGGGACAGATTGCACAACATGAGGATACTAGAGTCCCATGGAGTGGACTTCGCTACTTTCCAGTTAGAGGGCAGAGCTCGTAGATGGTGGCAGTCCTATATTCACAGTAGGCCAGCAGGTTCTCCTCCTATCACTTGGGAGTAGTTCACTCAGATGTTTCTAGACAGATATATCATACTCTCTAAGAGGGAAGAGCTGCGGTATCAGTTTGAGCAGCTGGAGTAGGGATAGCTGTCAGTGACAGACTATGAGGCCAGATTTTCGGAGTTGTCTCTCCATGCACGCATGATACTACCTACCGATGCTGAAAGAGTGCGGAGATTTATAGCCGGGTTGCATCCAGGCATTAGGACCAGCATGGAATGGAGGTGGATATGGGGACTCCTTATCAGCTAGTAGTGGAGACTGATCGTAGGATCAAGGGTTATCGGTCGAGGGTCAGGGAGCAGGTACAGTCGGATAAGAGAGCCAGATATTTCGGGGATTTCAGAGGTTCCCCAGCTAGGGGCATAGGTCAGTTTGGTAGGGGTCAGCCCAGCAGGCCCCCATATTCAGCACCACCACCTCCTCGTGGTGCTCCAGTGAGACCTTACTTCAGTACTATGACAGAGGGTCCTCACCGTCCCCCAGTTATCCAGGATTCTACTTCAGGGCAGCAGGTCGTGCCTCCAGTGAGATGTTACGAGTGCGGGGATCTCGGACATATCAGGAGGACTTGTCCCAGGTTTCGGGGCAAGGCAGTGCAGTAGGGTTACCAGCCTATGAGTCCACCACCAGCAGTCCGGCCACCTAGAGGTGGGGGACAGGTCGGCAGGGGTCGTCCTAGAGGTGGAGGCCAGTCAGGGGGAGGTCATCCAGCTCTTGTTCATTCTGGCAGGGCTCAGTCTTCCGGTGCTCCGGCTAGATTATATGCTTTTCCGGGCAGATCAGATGCAGTGGCCTCAGACACCATGATCACAGGTATTATTATAGTATGTGGTAGAGAGGCATCGGTGTTGTTTGATCCAGGATCCACTTATTCCTATGTTTCGGTCTTATTTGCTCATTTTCTGGATGTCCCCCGTGAGTCCTTGGGTTCTCTTATTTATGTGTCCACTCCCGCGGGCGATTCTGTGGTTGTAGACCGGATTTGTCGGTCCTGTGTGATTTTATTTTGTTGGTTCAAGACTCGAGCAGATCTCTTATTGCTTGACATGGTTGATTTCGAAATTATTTTAGGCATGGATTGGCTATCTCCTTATCATGTCGTGCTAGATTTCCATGCCAAGACAGTTACTTTAGTCATGCCAGAGTCGCCTGGGCTGGAGTGGAGAGGTTCCTTAGTTAGTGCAGCCAGCCGGGTTATTTCATTCCTGAAGGCTCGACACATGGTCGAGAAGGGTTGGCTGGCCTACCTTGATTATGTGCGGGACGCCACCGCTGAGTCTCCGGCGATTGATTTTGTCCAGTTTTTCAAGAGTTTGCTGATGTATTTTCTTCGGATCTTCCGGGCATGCCTCCGGATCATAATATTGATTTCTGAATTAATTTAGCTCCAGGCACCCAGCCTATATATATTCCTCCGTACGTATGGCCCCGAAGGAGTTGAAGGAGCATTTTGAGGAGGTTTTAGCTAAGGGGTTCATCAGACCGAGTGTATCGTCGTGGGGTGCTCCATTTCTATTTGTGAAAAAGAAGGATGGGTCTATGCGGATGTGTATTGATTACTGCTAGTTGAACAAGGTCACCATTAAGAACAAGTATCCTTTGCCGCGCATTGATTATTTGTTTGATCAGTTGCAGGGTGCTCGTGTGTTTTCCAAGATTTATTTGCGATCGGGGTATCATCAGTTGATGATTCGGGCTTCAGATGTTTCGAAGACTGCTTTTCGTACGAGATATGGCCATTATGAGTTCCTGTGATGTCCTTTGGCTTGACTAATTCCCCAGAAGCATTCATGGACTTGATGAATAGGGTGTTCAGGACGTATACTGATTCCTTTGTCATTGTCTTCATTGATAACATATTTATTTACTCACGTAGCCTGGGGGAGCACGAGCAGCATTTGAGAGTTGTGCTCCAGACTTTGCGAGAACAGAAGCTATATGCTAAGGTCTCCAAGTGTGAGTTCTGGTTGGATTCCGTGGCATTCTTTGGGAGTGTGATATTCGGAGAGGGTATCAAGGTTAATCCTCGGAAGGTTGAGGCGGTCCAAAGTTGGTCGCGTCCTACTTCAGCTACAGAGATCAGGAGCTTTTTGGGCCTAGCAGGCTATTATCGCCGACTTGTGGAGGAGTTCTCTTCGATTGTATCCCCACTGACCAGATTGACTCAGAAGGATGCCCCGTTTAGTGGTCCAACGAGTGTGAGGCGAGCTTTCAGAGGCTCAAGATAGCATTGACCTCAGACCAGTTCTAGTATTTCCTTCCGGTTCAGGGATGTACGCAGTGTATTGCGACGCTTCACGCGTTGGTTTGGGATGTGTGTTGATGCAGGAAGGGAGAGTTATTGCTTATGCTTCACGCCAACTGAAGGTTCATGAGAAGAATTACCCTGTGCACGATTTGGGGTTGGTGGCGAAATTTCATGCTCTTAATATTTGGAGGCACTACTTGTACGGGGTTTCCTGTGAGGTTTATACAGACCACCGCAGCCTGTAGCACTTGTTCAAGCAGAGGGATCTTAATTTAAGGCAGCGCAGATGGCTTGAGTTGTTGAAGGATTATGATATCACCATTCTTATCATCCGGGCAAGGAAAATGTGGTAGCAGATGCTTTGAGCAGAAAGGCGGAGAGTATGGGTATCTTGGCTTATATGCAGCAGAGGATAGACCTCTAGCCTTGGACATTCAGTCCTTGGCTAATCGCCTGGTGAGATCAGACCTTTTAGAGTCTCGTCGAGTTTTTGCACATATGGTTGCTCAGTCTTCGTTATTGGGGGAGACTAAGGCTCGGCAATATGATGATTTGTGTTTGGCAGAGCTACGGGAGACAGTGGATATGGGTAGGTCCAAGGAGATTACTATTGGCGAGGATGGTGTTATGAGACTTCAGGGCTGCTTATGTGTTCCTAATCTTGATGGCCTAAGGGAGAGAATTCTAGAGGAGGCACACAGTTCTCGGTATTCTGTTCACCCTGGTGCTACGAAGATGTATTGTGATTTGAAGCAGCATTACTGGTGGAGGTGAATGAAGAAGTACATACTGGATTATGTGACTAGGTGTCTTAATTGACAGCAGGTTAAGTATGAGCACCAGAGGCCAGGAGGCCTACTTCAGCAGATGCCCATTCTTGAGTGGAAATGAGAGCGCATCACTATGGACTTCGTGTTTGGGTTGCCTCGGACTTTGCAGAAGGTTGACGCAGTTTGGGTCATCGTGGATAGATTGACCAAATCGGCGCATTTCATTCCAGTATCTACTACTTATACTTCTGTGAGGTTGGCACAGATCAACATTCGGAAGATAGTCCGGTTGAACGGTGTGCCGGTGTCTATTATATCAGATCGAGGTCCTCAGTTCACCTCGCACTTCTGGAGAGCATTGCATAGTGAGATGGGTACCCAGATAGACCTTAGCAAAGCATTTCACCCTCAGACTGATGGTCAGTCAGAGCGTACAGTACAGATATTGGAGGACATGCTCAGGGCATGTGTGATTGACTTCTGAGGTCAGTGAGACCAGTTCTTTCCTTTGGCCGAGTTTGCTTACAATAATAGTTATCAGTCCAGCATTGAGATGGCACCATTTGAGGCTTTGTATGGTCGGCGATGTCGTTCTCCTATCGGGTGGTTTGAGCCTGGNAGACCGACCTGGTGACGGATGCTTTGTGAAAGTGAAGTTAATCCAGTAGAGGCTACGCACAGCACAGTCTAGGCAAGAGAGTTACGCAGATCAGAAGACGCGTGATGTATCATTTATGGAGGGAGATAAAGTTCTGTTAAAAGTCTCGCCGATGAAGGGTATTATGAGGTTTGGTAAGAAGGGAAAGCTGAGCCCAAGGTTTATAGGTCCCTTCGAGATGTTGAGGCAAGTTGGGGAGGTTGCTTATGAGTTGGCCTTACCTCCCAGTTTACCAGGAGTTCATCTAGTTTTTCATGTATCCATGCTCCGGAGGTACCACGCCGACTTCTCTCACGTGGTTGATTTCAGCACTATTCAGTTGGATGAGAGCTTGGGCTACGAGGAGAAGCCAGTTGCTATTATTGATAGACAGGATCGCCAATTGAGGTCAAAGATAGTTTTTGCAGTGAAGGTCCAGTGGAGGGTCCAATCAGTCGAGGAAGCAACCTGGAGTATGAGGAGGACATGCGGAGCACATATCCACACTTATTCAGCACTTCAGGTATGATTCTACACCCGTTCGAGAACGAACGTTTGTTTAAGAGGTGGAGAATGTAACGACCCGACCGATCATTTTGCGTTATCGGACCCCGTTCCCCTAAATGAAACTTCCCATAGCGGCTTATTGTGATTTATGACTTGCGGGGACGGGTGGTCCGGCATTCAAAAGTGTTTAGAGCAATATTGGAACACTTGGTTCCTTCAGGTTGGCCTTTAAGTCTAAGTTTGACTTCGATCAACATTTTGGGTAAACGACCTCGGAATCGAGTTTCGACGATTCTTGTAGCTTCGTATGATGATTTTGGACCTGGGCGTATGTTCGGAATGGGTTTTTGATGACCCGGGAGCGTTTCGGCGCCCATTGACCAGATTGACTCAGAATAATGCCCCGTTAAGATGGTCCGACGAGTGTGAGGCGAGCTTTCAGAAGTTCAAGACAGCATTAACCTCACCACCAGTTCTGGTATTACCTTTCGGTTCAGGGATGTACACAGTGTATTGTGACGCTTCACGCATTTGTTTGGGATGTGTGTTGATGCAGGAAGGGAGAGTTATTGCTTATGCTTCATGCCAGTTGAAGGTTCATGAGAAGAATTACCTTGTGCACGATTTGTAGTTGGCGGCGATTGTTCATGCTCTTAAGATTTGGAGGCACTACTTGTACGGGGTGTCCTGTGAGGTTTATACAGACCACCGCAACCTGCAGAACTTGTTCAAGCAGAGGGATCTTAATTTGAGGCAGCGCAGATGGCTTGAGTTGTTGAAGGATTATGATATCACCATTCTTTATCATCCGGGCAAGGCGAATGTGGTAGCAGATGCTTTGAGCGGGAAGGAGGAGAGTATGGGTAGCTTGGCTTATATTGCAGCAGAGGAGAGACCTCTAGCCTTGGACATTCAGTCCTTGGCTAATCGCCCGGTGAGATCAGACGTTTCAGAGCCTCATCGAGTTCTTGCAGATGTGTTTGCTCAGTCTTCGTTATTGGGGGAGATTAAGGGTCGGTAGTATGATGATTCGTGTTTGGCAGAGCTACGGGAAACAGTGGTTCTGGGTAGGGCCAAGGAGGTTACTATTGGCGAGGATGGTGTTCTGAGACTTCAGGGCAGCTTATATGTTCCTAATGTTGATGGCCTAAGGGAGAGGATTCTAGAGTAGGCACACAGTTCTCGGTATTCTGTTCACCCTGGTGCTACGAAGATGTATCGTGATTTGAAGCAGCATTACTGGTGGAGGTGAATGAAGAAGGACATTATGGAGTATGTGACTAGGTGTCTTAATTTCCAACAGGTTAAGTATGAGCACCAGAGGCCAGGAGGCCTACTTCAGCAGATGCCCATTCCTGAGTGGAAATGGGAGAGAATCACTATGAACTTCGTGGTTGGGTTGCCTCGGACTTTGCGGAAGGTTGACGCGGTTTGGGTCATCGTGGATAATTGACCAAATCGGCGTTGTTTACCCATGTCACTTCATAGTTTTGAAGATTGACAAATGGCTGACCAGTTGAACCAGGTCCATCAGAGCACATATCTTGAGTTGAATAGCTGGCACATGAACTGTATATGCGTAGGAGATATTTGTGAATGTGAAATATCAATGAACCAAGAGATTGTCTCCTAATGCGAAAAGGTTGCAAATTGATGAGTTGATTGAAGTCGAATTCAGCAAGGAAAGTAACAAAATAAAGCAAGTTGAGTTTGGTACGAATTATGTTCACCTAGGTAGAGTTGGCCTAGAATTGGACGACAAGCTCAACAACTGACTCTATAAATACTTGATGTATTTCTGCTGGAATTTTACACGCACAAAAGCTGAAGTGAATCAAAATCTGAAAGCAAAGTTCCTAGAGTTATTTTGTTAGCAGAATCATTGTGCGATCCAAAGGCTACAGTTCAACTAGAAGAACCAGTTCCATCTGATTGATTATTGAGTCTAGTTGATTATAGTAGGAGTTTTAATATTGTATCTTTCAGCTTTCATAGAAGCAATTGTAATAGGTACGTATTGTTCAAGTTAGAGTTAACTTGAGGTGTGTAGAAATTAGCTAGGGGATAGTTACTACAAAGGGATTAGAGGTAGTCCTAGGATTACAAAAGAGTTTATTTTGTAAGTCCGTTTGGCTCAGGGTTTTAGTGAAGAGTTTGAGCAAATCCTATTGAGGAGTAGGTCGTGGTTTTTTCATCTTTTGAGCCAGGTGTTTTCCACGTAAAAATCTCTGTGTTTTTAATTTACTGCTTTTTATTATTCCGCAACAGTAGTAGTTGGAACACCAAGAAGAACCAGGTTCTTCTATTGAGACAACACTCAAAAATTGGGTACCACACAAAGTAACCTATCTTCGTGTGTGGTATTGACGTCTAAAACATCAATTGGTATCAGAGCAGGTTATCCTTGAAAGGCTAACACCTTGGAGAAGATCAAGATGAGTGCACCACCAGGAAACTGGGAAGGTCAATCAACTGCAAGGCCACTACTCTTCAATGGCCAATATTACTCTTGGTGGAAAAATAGGATGAAGGATCACCTAATTGGAGAAGTCTATGAACTCTGGGACATAGTCACTGATGGTCCTCTAGCTACCATGATAAAGACTGCTGAAGGTATATATATACCAAAGACTAGAGCTGATTGCACTACTGAGGATCTGAAGAAATGGGAGAAGAATGCCAAGGCCAAAAAGTGGCTAGTGTGTGGACTAGGTCCAGACGAGTACAGCAGAATCCAAAGTTGCACCACTGCCAAAGAGATTTGGGATACCTTGCAAGTAGCCGATGAAGGAACACCTCAGGTAAAAAGGTCAAGAGGTACTCTAATATACTCTCAGTATGAAAACTTCACTATGAAAGAAAAAGAAACTATCCAAGAGATGTACACAAGGTTCACAACCTTGACTAATGAACTTAAGTCTCTTGGAAGAGTCATTCTTGAAGAGGACAAGGTTGAGAAGATCCTAACAAGGGTCTTGCCTATTTCTTGGGAAAGCAAAATCATTGATATCCAGGAATCCAAAAACATGGCAATCCTGAGATTGGATGAGTTGATTGGAAACCTCACTGCCTATGAACTGAGAAGGCAGACAATGAAGATGGATGGTCCAAAGAAGGAGAGGAGTCTAGCACTAAGAATCACTGAGGGAGCAGATCTGGAAGATGATGAGAGGGCCATGATCACCAAAGAATTTAGAAACTTTGTCATGAGGAAGAAAGGCATCTCTAGAGGAGGAAACTACAACAAAGCAAAAGATCCAGAAAGGCCAACCAACGAGGGATGCTATAAATGTGGTAAGACTGACCATCTCATTAAAAACTATCCTCAGTGGGAAGTAGAATGGAAAAAAGAGAGATATGAGAGAAGGAAAAGGAAGAAGGAACATGTCCAACCCAAGAAAACCACAACAAAGGCTATGGTTGCTGCTTGGGGGGAAAGTTCAGATGAAGAATCAGAAGATGGGGAGACTGAAGATCAGGCGCTCATGGAAATTGGAGAATCTGACAAGGAATCACATGAAGAACCAGAGGTAAGTATCTCCCATCTTAAAAACAAAGTAAAGTTCCTATCTAAGGAAAAACTCTCTGAGTTGCTACTTGATTTCATAGATGATTCTGAGGAAACAACCAAAGAGAAGGATCAACTATCTAAAGAATGTGCAATGCTAAAAGCAAAGTGCATGAACCTAGAAATCAGAGTCAGTGAATCTAAAAAGAAAAACACTGAGTTGTTGAACCAGGTTCATCCACTTGAAACTGAGATTCTAGAACTAAAATCTGAAAACTTAAAGCTAAAGCTAGGATCAAGTAAAAAGGTTGTTGATTATTATCATATCATGTTAGAAGAAAACATGGTAAAACTAAAAGATAAGATGTATGCCAAGGATGGACAGATAAGAACTCTTAATGAAGAACTTGGCAAAGTCAAACATGAATTAGATCGAACTTGTAAATGTAATAAATCCTCTAACGCCCTGATATGGCTTCAAGAGAATCATAGTAGCAATAGGAGAGGGATTGGCTTTGGAAGTAAATTGCCCAAGTGGGATCCCAAAAACAAGTATCTCACTCTTCCTGAGAATAAAATCTGCACCCATTGTGGTAAGACTGGGCATCACAAATATGAGTGTACTGCAAAAGAGCAGGACAATCGAAGAAATGAGAGGTTTGTAAAAGGGAAAAACTGGCTACCAAATTGGGCCAAGAAAATTTGATTCATCCATTCTCTCATTGAAAAGGACCCAAACTAGTTTGGGTTCTTAAGACTAACCTCTGATTCTTTTTGTAGGTTCAAGTGAGAGGAGGCAGCCAGATTTGGTATTTGGATAGTGGCTGCTCAAAGCATATGACTGGGAACATGGAACAGTTNAATCATTGGGGTTGGTAAGGTAGGTAAGGAGGACAAACGATCCATTGAACATGCGTATCTAATAGATGGCTTAAAATATAGCCTGATCAGTGTATCACAACTGTGTGACAGAGGTAACCTGGTTGCTTTTACTTCCACAAAATGTTTTGTGATTAACCTTCTTACTGACAAGATTGTTTTGAAGGGAAAAAGAATAAATAACATCTATGTCATAGACTTGTCCACACTGTCTGAAAATGAAATCACTTGCCTAAGTGTGTTGGACAGTGATCCCCTCCTGTGGCACAAACGACTTGGTCATGCGAGTCTAACTAAGCTTAACAAACTAGTCTCTAAGGACTTAGTGGTGTCACACCTTCTTTTTCACCGGTAAGGGTAATAAGGGAATTTTTCCAATTAAAGTGATATTATTCGATTTTGGGACTTATTATTATTTCAGAGTCACCACCCAGATTTTTTAGGATGCTACGGGACACCGTTTTGTTTTAAAATCCCAAACCGAGGAAATTTTGATTCTGTTTTAATTTGTCTACGATCAGAAATCCGTGTAAGAAATTCTGTTAACCCGGGAGAAGGTGTTAGGCATTCCCGGATTCCGTGATTCTAGCACGATCGCTTACTATTAATATTTGGCCTATATTATCTAATCATTTTGCATATTTTGAACCTATTGTGATTTTTAACCTTTTTTCAATTTTTTAGCCGTTTTTAATATTTATGGATTTATTTTGAAACAAGTCACGATGGCGTGCACTTGTTTGTTTTTGGACATATTACAATTACGCCACATGAAATGCGCCCGCAATTGCAACACGCGATTTTAATATAATTTGAAGTTGAAGACAGGGACATGAGTTGTCGCATCTGAGTGTGGATTACGTAGTCAAGACTATGGTCGTGACAATTTTATAGTGCCTATTTGAGGCGATGTTTGATTATTCTTTATGTTTTCTATTTGAAGGAATATTTTAGTTTTAAAATCAATTAGGACGTTTTATGGATTTATCTTGGACAAGTTACGATGACGTACACTCGTTGTTTTTGAACACATGGTAATCACATCACATGAAATGCACCCGGGGTTGCTATATGCGTTTTATTAGTTGTTTGGAGTGAGGGTCGGGGGCATGAGTTGCCACTCCCGGGTGTAGTTTATGGTAATTTGAGATAATAGTTGATTCATTTTCCAAATTTTGAACCAAGAGTGTCATCTTACCCATAATATCATCAGAAGATGGTGTACATTAGTCTAAAGGCAGTGTTTTATGGGCTATGGCCTCATTTAGCCCCGTTTGTAACACCTTGGGCCATCCTAATTGTGACTATTTTTTGCAAGAGGACTACTAGTTAGGGAATTCTGTTCTCCATCAAATCTTAAAGGTTTTTGCATTCTAATATGCTAAATGGTATCAAATATGTTCATTAAGAAACACATCATATATACACAAACATACAAAAACACATTATCTACTGATTTTCTGCTTTGAATTTGTAAGCTAGAATCACTTTATTTCCTAGGACTTTGTAATTTCTAAAATCAGAACGTATTCGAAGTGTTCCCATGTTGATTTTCAGAAGACATTTTCGAGATATGAAATGAACTGGAAATAATATTACTAATTTCTACTTGTATTGAAAACGACTGATTTTTTAAACGAATAAATCCAATAAATATTCATTTAAAGTTTCATGCATGTTGATTTAAGAAAATACAAGTTCTTCTTTTGCTTAAACACCTATCAGCACTGTATTACTTCTTATATTAGGACTAGATTAGAAATTCCAAGGGATTGCTTTAGAGATCAGCATGAACATTATAAACTAAAGGGATAAAATGAATATACAGTCTAGTTTAAATTATGTCTTCGTGCTCGAGGCTTTTCTCATCTTGTCCCAAAGTGACCTCAAGCTGAGGTTGTTGGGGATATGCATTGGGAGTAATATGAGTGGTATCCAGATGGACGGATGGTGTTTGGAATGTGAATGTTGGCGGCTCAAAACTTGGTCCAGAGATAGTCGGCGGAGCCGTAGCAGAGATTGGTGGTGCGGTGAAGATATTGGAAGATACACCGGAAAACAGGGCATGGGGGCGAACCTCAGAAGGCCTTCCATCACAGTGAGCCGACATAGTTGGATATCCAAACGGCGTGGTTGGGTACTTATGGGGATGTTGGATGTCCCGCCTGCACTGGGAATTATCTCTGGGAAACCCGGGATGGTACTGGGCGGTTCCCTACCATTGGACCATACGTCCCACATTTCCAGCACGCGGCAACGCAGAGTCCTGTTCTCTTCAGCTGTTACAGACTCAGATGTTGGGATGGCTGGATTTAGGTCTTCCACGGAAGAGTTGACGATTGGCAAGTGACTTTCAGACGTCATTTCTATGCTCCCTTTTGATCTAGTGAAGTAAGGATGGGAAGCCAGGTTCGCAAAACCAACAACCTAAAAATACCTTTTATATTGAACCAAAAAAATGTTAGGTTGAAGCATTTATCACATAGGCAATCGCACGTTTGGGGTATGCAATGCACCTGAGCAATTTAAACGCTTTTCTATATGTTTTTACAACAGTTGTGTACTTCATCCCGGCATTATTTCTCGGCTTTTCCCTTTTTATCATTCTTACCATTCTTCTGTTATTGTTTCCGCTCTTTTATTCCTCGCTAGGTTTCTTTTCTTATGGTTATGATCAAATCCTATGTGGATTGCCTACGTATCATGGTGCCACGTGAATCAGATCATCACGTAGTTCATGGAATAAATACCAAAGGACAGAAATACATATTTTTTCTAAAATTTTCATTCATTAAATAAAACACTTCTGATTATAGAAAACTTGTAGCCCACTTTTGGAATTTCAAAATTTTCAAAACAGACTCGACACATATTTTCTAAAAATATAAAAACTATTGTGGACTCAAACATCACTACAACTAGAAAAATGAAATACAGACTCAAAAAACATCAAAAATACATCAGTGCTTCCATTTCTCCAGGGGCCGGTGGGGCATCATTCGGCCTTGCCACGGGCCTGCGTGTTATGTCTTGCTGGAGGCGGTAAAGGTCGTCCATTATCTTGTGGACAAAGATCATAACCGCTGAGAAGAAGGTGGCCCGAGTCATATCTTCGCATTCCTGGCATTTGGTGACGATGTAGTCAGCTATCTCTCGGACCCTTTGCCTGATGATACCTTTTTCTTGAAGTAGGCGCCCGATTTGTTGGGATCTCGCATGTAAAGTCTGGGCGTCTTTGCGACTCTGCTCTTGCCATTGTTGTAACTCTTTTTCCAACTGAGCCATCATGGCATAGCACTGTTCCCTCTCTGTCTTAAATCTTTTTGCATGTTTGGCCATTTCGTTCTCGAGGACGGCCAGCTTTTCCTTCAAGCCTATGACTTCTTGCTCATATTTCCTTTTTAGTCTCTGGGTAAACTTTGTTCTTTCTTCTGAACTTCTTGTTAATCTTACCCGAACTCCGGCCAGTTCTTCCACAGCTTTGTCTAGATCATTCCCACAGTTGCACACTTTATGCCTCAGACTGTTGATAAGCCTTTCATCAGTTCTTCTTCTCTCTGGGTTCTCAGCAGCTGTTTTTAATTCCTGTATCTGGGTCCGGAGAACTTCATTTTCTTGGGTTAACCTATTTTTTTCCCTTCAATTGTGGCAGTATGTAGAATGTTTTTAAATTTGATTTCCCTGACCTGCGCTTCCAACTTGCTTATGGTAGCTTGGTAGCAGTTTTCCTTTTCTAACCAAGCCCAATGCTCTTGTGTTTTCTCAGTGAATTGTTGCACGTGGGGTCTCTTTGCGGGTCGTTCTTGATCTTGATGCTCCCTGCCTCTTATGCCATACCAAGAAGTGCAGGCGAGCTCCACTTCCCCTTTGGATAAATCTCTCACCCGAGTTTGAGGTTCTAAAAACCTGCACTCATTCCAGATTTGACGGACCTTGCCTTTAGGAAATGCAACTCTCGGGCATAACTCAATGGCTTGTTGGATTAAGTCCTCATCATGGGGAACACCCTGTTGTCTCCCCAATTGGCGTAAGACCCGGTGTGGGGCATATGGATGAATGCTTCGCAGACCCATTAACAGGAGATAGCAAACCTCAGCAGACATATTGATAACCTCGCCGATAGGGAGCCACCCGAACGTCCACTCGATTTGGTCGGCAGTCAATGAACTCAAGTATGAGTGCCAGGCTTTCGTGCCCTCGGGAAATTTATGGCCCTTTACCCGAGTACCATGTTCCTCGATGCAATTTTAAGCCGTAGTTCATGTAGCCTGGGCGGTGACAGAGGTGCTCGATCAACCAGATTTGTAGAAGCAGGTTGCACCCCTCAAAGAACTTTCCCCCAGATTGGCAAACTGTCAGAGCACGGTAAATCTCGGCTAAGACAATCGGTATAAGTGTGCCATTGGAATTTTTCATCATGAAATCTTCCATTCCCACAAGCCCGATATCTATGCATTCATCACTTCTTGGGAAAATCAAGGTGCCCAAGAATGCTACCACAAAAGCTAACCCCTGGCAGGCTTCCCATATAGCCTGATCTTTGTGAATTATACCAGTGTTGTTAGCCTCATAACCCTGGGCATCTCCATAACGTTTGTAAATAAAATAGAAAGTGCAGAAACCTTCGGACAGATGTGGGTCTTGGACGTCCCGACTAATGTTCAACAGATCCAAAAACTTATGTGGAGTCACCGCCCTGGGCGCCACTGGGTACCGACTTCTAAGATTGTCATTGAGACCAGCATACCCTGCTATTTCCTCTAGCGTGGGCATCAATTCAATGTCTGAAAAGTGGAAACACGTTGTAGGCGGGATCCCAAAACGGTACTAGAGCCTGACGATGTCCAACCTCGACTTGATTTTTAGAATACCAGTAAGTCCCCCTAAAGCTTTCATAACAGACTTTCTACTAGCTTCCCCCAAGTCGCTCCACCACATATGGAGTCCTAGAGGGATTTCCTCGACTGCTCTGAAGGGAATAGTTTCAACTGTATTCATCATACACATTCATTTGTTGATTAAAACCACAAAAATTTTGGAAAGTGTTATTTTTGCAAAGGGTTTTGTAATAAAGAAAAATGGACCATCTTTGCGAATACGGCCCTTCAATACTTCGGGTAGGAAGTTTTTTTTTTTAAGGTTGTGTTCGCAAATTGGGTCGAAATCTAAAGACAAACCATAGGCGGCCACTTTTACAAAAACAGCCTTCCGGTGCCCCACTTGGGCAATCAGGCTATAATGGCGTCACCTAATTTTATTTAGGACTATATCCTTTGATTTTGAAAAATAGAGTTGGACCCCTCTGCCTACGTATCCCCCACCGGTGAGAATCAAACAATGCGTAGTTCGGAAAAAATCCTAACTGATTAAAAATATACATCCACTCATTTTGTTTTGGAATATTATTTTTTCAGAAATTTTGGCAGAGTTTTGGGATAAATACGGGGATTTTCTAAACATGGTGAATTTTCTATCCTACCTCACTCTTGGTTTTTCTGTTCGTTTTTTTTTTATTTTAGCCGGTCAATACACAAGCTGAAACAAATAAATGCATACGTAGCAGGTAAGATGCATCAGGGTAATCTTTTATTTTTGGGGTACACCTGTCCTAGACAGACCTAACCCCTGTGTTGAGTCCACTAAGTCAAATGCACGTGATGAAAATAATCGTTCCTACTAGGGATCCGGCATGAGGCTATGTTATACTAAGTTTAAATCCTGGGGTTTTGTTCTAGACCAGGCTTACCCGAGCGGACAGCTCGAGCCGGGGGGGCCAGCGTACCGGGAATACAGAAGCTTCACCGGCTTCGCAACTTGTCCGTAACTCGTTCTAAAATTTGGATACGACTCTAACAAAAAAGAAGTCACTCGAAGTGCACACTTCCTAGATGATTTAGAAGACTCATACAGAAGAGGGGTTTCGGCACAGTTTATATCCAATTCAGATAATATCAAAGCGGTAAAAAGCGGCATTTAGCACATTAGGTTTAAACATGTAAAATTCAGGTAATTATGGAAGCCAAATATAACAGCTATTCTAAGCTCGAATTCTTGAATCCTGAACCAGAGATTCTGGGTTCGATGATCCCCATCAGAGTCGCCAGAGCTGTCACACCTCCTTTTTCACCGATGAGGGTAATAAGGGAGTTTTTCCAATTAAAGTGATATTAATCGGTTTTGGGACTTATTATTATTTCAGATTCGCCACCCGGATTTTTTATGATGCTTCGGGACACCGTTTTGTTTTAACTCCCAAACCGAGGAAATTTTGACTCTGTTTTAATTTGTCTGCGACTAGAAATCTGAGTAAGGAATTTTGTTAACCCGGGAGAAGGTGTTAGGCATTCACGGATTTCGTGGTTCTAGCATGATCGCTTACTATTAATGTTTGACCTATATTATCTAATCATTTTGCATATTTTGAACCTATTGTGCTTTTTAACCTTTTTTCAATTTTTAGCCACTTTTAATATTTATGGATTTATCTTGAAACAAGTCATGATGGCGTGCACTTATTTGTTTTTGGACATATTACAATTACGCCACATGAAATGCACCCGCAATTGCAATACGCGATTTTAATATAATTTGAAGTTGAAGACGGGGATATGAGTTGTCGCATCCGAGTGTAGATTACGTAGTCAAGACTATGGTCATGACGATGTTATAGTGCCTATTTGAGGCGATGTTTGATTATTCTTTATGTTTTCAATTTGAAGGAACATTTTAGTTTTAAAATCAATTAGGACATTTTATGGATTTATCTTGGACAAGTTACGATGACGTACACTCGTTGTTTTTGAACACATGGTAATCACATCACATGAAATGCACCCGGGGTTGCTATATGCGTTTTATTAGTTGTTTGGAGTGAGGGTCGGGGCATGAGTTGCCACTCCCGAGTGTAGTTTATGGTAATTTGAGATAATAGTTGATTCTTTTTCCAAATTTCGAACCAAGAGTGTCATCTTACCCATAATATCATCAGAAGTTGGTGTACATTAGTCTAAAGGCAGCGTTTTATGGGCGATGGCCTCATTTAGCCCCGTTTGTAACACCTTGGGCCATCCTAATTGTGACTATTTTTTGCAAGAGGACTACTAGTTAGGGAATTCGGTTCTCCATCAAATCTTAAAGATTTTTGCATTCTAATATGCTAAATGGTATCAAATATGTTCATTAAGAAACACATCATATATACCCAAACATACAAAAACACATTATCTACTCATTTTCTGCTTTGAATTTGTAAGCTAGAATCACTTTATTTCCTGGGACTTTGTAATTTCTGAAATAACATAAACACAGGCAGATTTATTAATAATAACCTAGTCCCGTGTTTCTAAAACCAGAACGTATTTGAAGTGTTCCCATGTTTATTTTTAGAAGACATTTTCGAGATATGAAATGAACTGGAAATAATATTACTAATTTCTACTTGTATTGAAAACGACTGATTTTTTAAACGAATAAATCTAGTAAATATTCATTCAAAGTTTCAGGCAGGTTGATTTAAGAAAATACAAGTTCTTCTATTGATTAAACACCTATCAGCACTGTATTACTTCTTATATTAGGACTAGATTAGAAATTCCAAGAGATTGCTTTAGAGATCAGCATGAACATTATAAACTAAAGGGCTAAAAAAATAAATATACAGTCCAGTTTAAATTACATTACAATGATTCTGAAAAATAGATACAGAGGAATTACAGCTTGACTATTGCTATACATTTTCCGGAAGAAAAGAAAACTAAATGAAAATTTCAACGGATTTACTGACTCGAACTCCTTAAAGGCCATACATTTAATCCTTCCTTTGTAATCTGTAGAACACCCCTATTAATTAGGTGTTATGCATCCATCAGAACCAAACTGTCTATGAGGAGGTCAATTCTAATCCCGATAATGCTTATGCTTAACTATACTAAAGGGCAGAATTATTTATGCACTCTCTCGGCGTGAATATGACCATAAAAAAAAGTCAAATTCAACTCCAGAATTTCATTTTTTCATACCTTGGACCATCGGTCCATACTCATTCCTTGACTTGATCATTTAGGCATTTTATGAGAATAAATCTGATTATATTGAGGGATTCAGATTCTTTTCTCTAAGGAGCATTTTAATTACCCACTTCATATCCGTAAAGGGTGATTTCCAGCACCCTACGCTACTGTTTATGCACTACCAAAGGGTGAATTTAACTATTAAAAGGGGGGGTCAGATTCACTACCTTTGATACTATCTAATGACTCTATTATGACTTCATGGATATAGAATTAATCACAGAAGCCTTTAAGAGCTAACTCTACTGTTATAATCACACATAGATGAACCACCAGATTTTTGACAAGTAATCACAGATTCACCAGAAAGAAAGGTGACATGTTCCATGCATTTTTTCTTGGATTGAATCTGACTATAAGAGGAGTCTAACTCATACCCAGAGATGAAACCTTGTTTGACATTTTTAACAACCATACCATTACTTCAACCAGTATTCCTTTGGACACTTTGATTGTTCTTGGCCTTTTTAGAGAATGAATCAGACCATACAAGGTTTCAGATTCCTTACTCTACAGCCCTTCTTAACTACATGTTGTATACCCTTTAAAGGGTGAATTTCAGCCTTTCATACTACTTTTATGCACTATCATAGGGTGAATTTGACAATTTATGGGTCAAATTCAGCTACCCTAGTGCTAATGCTAACCTATCTAGAGACTTGCTTGTTGAATCTCTTTATTGACCAAAGAGACTCAATTGAAAGCATATTTCTGCAATCTTATGGAAGAAATTTGACCATAGAAGAGGTCAGATTCAATATCCTAATGCAGATTATTCCACTAATAGATTAACACAAAACTGATATCCAATGATACTCAGTGTATTTTAACCAACTAAAAATCAAAATAGAATAATTCTAAGGGTTTACATACACAACAAATATTCAGATTCCTTAACATCATATCAACTCAATATTACCCCAGATTTGTAAACCAAGAACAAGGAGGAAAATTCAGCTTGACATAATCTCAAAACATAGCAAGAATCAAACATTTCATCATCAAACTAACAACAAATTCTGAGTATAACAACTTCATTTAAGGTTCACTGTTACATACCTCTTTTGAAAAAAAAATAGCAAAGAGACTTGATCAAATAAAGGTCAAGTATGAACAATAATCAGCTAAAAGAAAGAGGGTTCAGCAGCAAAAAAAAAAACGCAGTAGTCAGCAATACCAAACCCAGAAATCTTGAGTAGAAATACTTAGGACTCCCAGCAATCAGACACCAAAACAGAAAATCCCCCAAAGGAACTGAGAACCAAGTCCTCTAAAAGAAATCAGATTTTTTCTTTTCTAATAATAACTTTTTTTTGAATGAGAAGTATTATGTATTTCAGTTGCTCAGAGAGTGTAAAAAAAGGTCCCTAATCTGTACAAAGAGGGTCTATTTATAGGAGTCTTAAGGATAGGATATCCTTTAGTACACTCCCAACCCAAAAGGCTGAAAATAGTACATAGGGCAGCTGTCAACCTTATCCTTGGGACAGCTCCCCCCATTCTAGAACCTTCCTACCTATTAAAAGACCCTTTTAACATTAAAAATCTGATTACTAAACTGAATTACCTAATGTACCCCTTAGAGTTCCTAAATTTATAATTGGGTAATCAAGGTTAAGCTCACTTGGGTTATTATTTAAAGTTTGGTTAGTCAACCTTAGTTATGTTCTTTAGTCAACCATTAGTTGTTCCTAACTATGGTTGAGTCAAAACTAGTTAAAGGTTAATTGATTAAGTGCCTAGGGTTGATTTCATACTAGTTACCTAGGTTTAGGTTGACTAATCATCAGTTTAATTAAGCTCAATTGAGACTAATCTTGATTTTTATACTTAGGTTAGTTGAATCAACTTGATTAATCAATTGAAACTTAGCTGATTAAAAGACTTATTCTGAAAATCAATAGCTAGCTAAGTTAATTTGTTCGAACAATTTTATTAAGCTTATCTAGTTGATTAACTTTACTGAGTGATTAACTTTAATCTTAAGTGAAGTCTCAAATCAGCTATCCTACTTTAAGCATCAAGCATGATCAAATTCCTAATGAATTGGTTAATTAACTCTAAATGACTAACTAAAGTTGGATTAAGATTACCAGCTAACCAATGTCAAGTTTTAGGTTAGTTAACTTAATTAATCACCATTTTAGATACACATGACATGTATGCAGTTGGGATAGGGGTAGCAGTCAGGTGATAGGGTCCAAACATAACAAAATCGCATTTTGAACAAGCAATCAAACAAAGTCTACAACAATAAATTAAAGACCATGGCTAACAGTCAGCTTTAGGGAACAAGCAGAATCCTAAACAAGACTTGAATTCAGGGCATCAATATCAAATATATAAAATAAAAAACGCATACAGAATTCAAGCTAATCTATTTAGACCTAAAATTGTTGTTACATAATCGACTCATGTATTCAAACGTTTAACTAATCGGGAAGAACAAACAAACACTAAACGGGAGCAACAACATATTAATGGAAAGCATAGACGAAAACAAAGACGTATTAACCAAAGAAACAGACGGTAAACACACATGTTCTGATTTTCTTTGATAATTAAAGGGGGAAGCTAAAATAGGGGGGTACCAGTGAAGGGATTTTGGACGGATTTCGGCGACTTGCCGGAACTTGGCCGGTCTCGGACGAGCGTGGAAATGGTCCAAACCCACATGAATCGATAGCACTCAAAAAGAGCTATCGACTCGTGCCGGTGTGAACCACCGGAGGTCTTGGAATCAACTCGTAGTCCACATCTTCCCCGTTTGTGAACTTTTGGATGACTTCAATCTCGTCCGGAATAGTCCACATCTTCCCCGTTTGTGAACTTTTGGATTCAATCTTCTCTTTCTTCTTTTTTTGTTTTGTTATTT
Organism: Nicotiana paniculata; assembly: GCA_005239505.1. Taxonomy (NCBI): domain Eukaryota; kingdom Viridiplantae; phylum Streptophyta; class Magnoliopsida; order Solanales; family Solanaceae; genus Nicotiana; species Nicotiana paniculata. The sequence continues at coordinate 76,235 of ML306074.1, forward strand.
TTTGGATCGAAACTTCTTCTTTTTGGTCGTCTCGAGTTCCAATGTCCTAGAAATGTAATCTGCACAAAAATCAAAACAAACGAACAAAATTTTTCTGCCCTAGTTTTCACTAGGAAAATTTTGTGAGTTATTGTAACAAACTCTATGCTACGTCATTATTGAAAGCAATGAAAAGTCGGGACTGGTGCACCCGGAGTTACTGCATACTAGGGAATGGATACCCTATATCTCAAATCGGGATCAACTAGGGGTTGGGAGTCCTATGTTGCAAAATGAAATCAACTAGGGATTGTGTACCTTATGTTGGAAAAGAAATCAACCAGGGAGTGTATACCCTTGATTGGAAAAGAAAGCATCAACCAGGGAGTGTATACCCTTGATTGGAAAAGAAAGCATCAACCAGGGAGTGTATACCCTTGATTGGAAAAGTAAACATCAACCAGGGAGTGTATACGCTTGATTGGAAAAGAAAACATCAACTAGAGAGTGTATACCCTTGATTGGCATCGACTACGGGAGTGTATACCCTGTGTCGGGAAAAAAAATCAACCAGGGAGTGTATACCCTTGATTGGAAAAGGAAGCATCAACCAGGGAGTGTATACCCTTGATTGGAAAAAAAAACATCAACCAGGGAGTGTATACCCTTGATTGGAAAAGAAGACATCAACCAAGGAGTGTATACCCTTGATTGGAAAAGAAATCATCAACCAGGGAATGTATACCCTTGATTGGCATTGACTACGGGAGCGTATACGCGTCGGGAAAAGAAATCAACCAGGGAGTGTATACCCTTGATTGGAAAAGAAAACATCAACCAGGGATTATATACCCTTGATTGGCATCGACTACAGGAGTGTATACCCTGTGTCGGGAAAAGAAAATCAACCGGGGAGTATATACCCTTGATTGGAAAAGAAANAAAGGAAACATCAACCAGGGATTGTATACCCTTGATTGGCATCGACTACAGGAGTGTATACCCTGCGTCGGGAAAAAGTGTAATTGGGGATTGGAGGCCCCATATTACTTTGAGTTATTCTCAACTTCAATTCTTCATCTCTTCTTCTTCTTCTTCTTTTATTTTTTTATGCATGCGGAAAAAGATTTCTTGGAGAAAACTTCCTTTTCTTTGGAGTCAATGTTGCGGAGCTCCTTCTAGCCCTTGCGCAATTTCTTTTGGTTGCACCTGCTTGTTGCATGGTTGCTTTCGAGTTGCACCTGTTGCCTTCAAACAAAGAACAATTCGTTAGTTTGAAACGGTGGTTGGTTTTGCGGCCTTGATTTTTAACTGCTTGACCTCACTCTTTTTTTATGAAGACCTCAAACACTTGATTGTTTGCTGGGGATTGGGTTTCATCTCTAATCCTGGGGACCTTGTCTTTCTGGATGGCAATTGGTCACGTGGGATCCAGTATCCTGACTTTGTTTTGCCTTTGTAGGCTTTTCACTTGCTTTTTCTTTTGGATTTCCAGAGTATCGGGGGGGAGTTTTTGCTCCTCAAATTCTGCTGCGACGGTTAGTCGTGTGGGACTTAACCTTTCCAACTTTATTTCGCCTTTATTGGCTTTTCACTTCTGAATTTTCTTCCAATTGTAACTTTAAGTCATTTGGAATACTTCGGATTTTCATGCCTAGCGAAGATGGTTAACCACGCGGGGCTCAACCTTTCAACTTCATTCGCCTTTATAGGCACTTCAATTTGATTTTCTCCTTTCAAGGTTTTGAGTTTGAATCATCGGCCATCGTGGCCAGTCGGGATCGACTCGATGCCCCTGACGAGGCTGGGTGCCTTTTGCATATTGACCCGCGTCAAATGAGAGCCCTGTAAATCAGTCTTTCCATCTTTTCTTTTCCCTAGTTTCGGGACAGAGTTAGACCAAAAAGGATTCAAAATAAAAATAAACGACAGAATAGACAACGAATTTAAACAAGAGGTGTCCCTTTCGGGGAAAGGAAAAAAGGACTTATCTGGAGTGCATGCGGACTTCAATGAACATGACATGCCCTTTGGACTGGATGCCTGATCTGTGTAAATCGTCCGACTCTCAGAAATTCATCATAACTATTACCTTGAGATTGAGAAACCTTGCCCCGGACTGTGTCCATATCAGTGACCCATTATCCTTTTCGATCAGTGGTGCCCTTTGCGGGTTTTCACCAACTAACCTCTCTCATTTCTCTTCTCACCCTCGCCTTGTAGTGCTCTTTTCAAGTTTTCACTAACAAGACTCTCTCATTTTTAATTTCTCTGCTTGTCGTTGCCTTACAGTGCTCATGTGGGTTTTCACCAATGACACTCTCTCATTTTAATTTCCCTCATTTGCTTGTATTTGGATCCAAGCAACTGTATCCTCCAGTTTTGGACGTCTTTGCCGATTGATCGGAAGGACTTGAACAGGATTTTTGGTGAAAAGAATTTATGTTGAATTACAACTTTGGAACCTTTAAGGCGACACATCGCTAAATCTTAACACTTGCTCCAGCTTAAACTCTTGGGGAAATGTGGATTTTTTTTTTGGTGTGACTGAACCCCAGGGAGAGGCTGCCTATGTATCCTTTCGGAATCAAGTCGAACGTAGTTCAAGGCGCTTTTTTTTTTTGGTTTTTGTTTTGATTTTTTTTTTTTAAAACATCTCTTTTTTTGTTTTCCAATAACACTTTCGGGTTCCAAAGAGGGTAATCAAAGAAGAGTAATCGGCTCAAATGATTTGCAAAAAGGGTTAATGGTGTTTGGGTAGCGAGAATGAAAGCCTTCGTCATCCCAATCGGAGAACAATTGAAAATAAACATGGAGGATCAAACATAGTACCTTTTGACGGCATCTGCATTGACAGCCGTTTCGGGGTCATTTCCGTCGATGTCCCCCAGGTATAACGCTCCTTTAGGTAGCAATTACCTTATGATGTATGGACCTTTCCAGTTTGGGGTGAATTTTCCTTTCGCTTCTTCGTGGTGCGGGAGGATACATCTTAAAACGAGTTGCCCTACTTCGAAGTTCCTAGGTCGCACTTTCTTGTTGTAAGCGCGGGCCATTCTTTGCTGGTATAATTGTCCATGGCACACTGCGGCCATTCTTTTCTCATCAATCAGAGTTAATTGCTCCAGTCGGGTCTTAACCCACTCATTGTCCTCAATTTCTGCTTCGACAATAATCTGAAGGGAAGGAATTCGACTTCTGCAGGTATTACGGCTTCAGTTCCATAAACCAATAGGTAAGGGGTAGCTCCAACCGATGTGCGCACGATCGTGCGATATCCCAACAATGCAGAAGGCAGTTTTTCATGCCATTGCCTGGATGTTTGAATCATTTTCCTGAGAATTTTCTTGATGTTTTTGTTTGCTGCTTCAACAGAGCCATTGGCTTTGGGCCAGTAAGGGGTCGAGTTGTGGTGTGTTATCTGGAACTGTTCACATACCTCCCTCATCAAGTTACTGTTTAGATTTGTGGCATTGTCGGTAATGAGTTTTTGGGATACCAAAACGACACATGATATTAGCATGCACGAAATCCACCGCCACTTTCTTAGTGACAGCTTTGAACGTGACGGCCTCGACCCATTTTGTGAAATAGTCGATAGCAACCAAAATGAATTCGTGCCCGTTTGAGGCCCTTGGCTCGATTGGCCCAATGACATCCATTCCCCAGGCAACAAATGTCCAGGGTGCCGACATATGATGCAGTTCTGATGGTGGTGCATGGATTAGGTCGCCATGTATTTGACACTTATGGCACTTCCAGACGAAACCGAAACAATCTTTCTCTATGGTCATCCAATAATATCCAGCCCGCAAGATTTTCTTTGCGAGGACGTACCCATTCATTTGGGGACCGCATACTCCTGAATGGACCTCGCCCACGATCCTTTTGGCTTCTTTGGCGTCTACACATCTAAACAGATTTAGATTGGGAGTCCTTTTATACAGTACTTCCCCACTTAGGAAGAAACTGTTGGCGACCCTTCGGATGGTTCTCTTTTGGTCTCCGTTGGCCTGATCGGATATTCTCTTGTCTTCAAAAATCTTTTAATATCATGATACCATGGTTGGACATCGGGTTCTACTTCGACTGTGTTGCAATAACCATGTCTTTCCTTAATTTGGATCTCCAATGGGTCTATGCGAACATTACCCGAATATGGCAGCATTGCAGCTAGGGTGTCCAGTGCATCGGCTAACTCATTGTGGAAGCGAGGAATATATCTGAACTCGATGGCTTTGAATCACTTACTAAGATTCTCCACATGCTGTATGTAGGGAAGGAGTTTAACATCTCGAGTTTCCCACTCTCCCTGATCCTGCTTAATGATCAAATCGGAGTCCCCCATGATCAACAACTCTTCTACATCCATGTCAATGGCCATGTTCATGCCCATTATACAAGCTTCATATTCAGTAGTATTATTTGTGCAGAAGAAACGGAGGCAGGCCGTGGCACGGTAGTGTTGTCCTGTGGGTGAAATCAAGATCGCCCCTCTCCAAATACCTTTCGCATTGGCTGCTCCGTCAAAAAACATTTTCCAGGTGTCAGCGCCTTCCGAGATTATTTCGACGGAGTTGATTTCTTGATCCGGAAAATAAGTGCTCAAGGGTTGGTATTCATCATCAACCGGATTTTCATCTAGATAATCGGCCAATGCTTGAGCTTTCATATTTGTGCGAGTGACATAGACAATATCGAATTATGTGGGCAAGATTTGCCATTTTGCTAATCTCCCAGGTGGGCATTGGCTTTTGGAATATGTACTTCAAAGGATCCAGCCTCGTGATGAGGTAGGTGGTATAAGCCAATAAATAATGTCGGAGCTTCTGAGCAACCCAAGTTAGAGTGCAGCAAGTCCTTTCTAACCGAGAATACTTGGCCTCATAGCTTGTGAACTTCTTACTTAAGTAATAAATGGCCTGCTCTTTCTTCCCTGTTGCATCGTGTTACCCGAGAAAACACCCAAAGGAATTTTCTAGCACCGTCAGGTATAGGAACAGAGGTCTCCCTGGTTCTGGTGGGACTAATACTGGAGGATTTGACAGATATTCTTTGATCTTGTCAAAAGCGTCCTGGCACTCGTCTGTCCATTTGATGGCCGCATCTTTTTTCAATAGCTTGAATATAGGCTCGCATGTGGAGGTCAACTGAGCGATGAACCTGCTGATGTAATTCAACCTACCCAACAGACTCATGACTTCCTTCTTGGTTCTTGGGGGTGGGAGATCCCGAATAGATTTTATCTTTGTTGGGTCCAGCTCAATGCCCCGTCGACTAACTATAAATCCCAGTAATTTTCCGGATGGAACTCCGAAACCACATTTGGCTAGGTTTAATTTCAAATCATATATGCGCAGGCGTTCGAAGAATTTCCTCAAATGCTGCACATGGTCACTTTGGGTTCTGGACTTAATGATCACATCATCCACGTACACCTCAATCTCCTGATGCATCATGTCGTGAAATATGGCGGTCATGGCCCTCATATAAGTTGCCCCAGCGTTATTTAAACCAAATGGCATGACCCGGTAACAGTAAGTTCCCCAGGGTGTAGTGAAGGCTGTCTTTTCTGCATCATCTTCATCCATCAACACCTGGTGATATCCGGCATAGGATTCGACAAAAGATTGTACCTCATGTTTGGCACAATTGTCAACTAGGATATGTATGTTTGGCAGTGGAAAATTATCTTTGGGACTTTCTTTATTAAGATCTTGGTAGTCGACACATACTCGGACCTTTCCATCCTTTTTAGGCACCGGAACCACATTGGACGTCCAGGTGGTGTATTGGACCACTCGGATTACTCCAGCCTTTAGTTGTTTAGCGACCTCTTCTTTGATCTTGTCACTCATGTCTGTTTTAAATTTCCTCTTCTTTTGTTGGACAGGTGGATGACCGGGGTAGTTTGGCAATTTGTGTACCACCAAGTCCATACTTAGTCCGGGCATGTCGTCGTAGGACCAAGCAAACACGTCTTTGAATTCAAATAGGAGTTGAATCAAGGAGTCTTTAGTCTTTTCATCCGTGTGGACGCTTATCATGGTTTCTCGAATCTCTTCTTCATTTCCCAAGTTAACGGGTTCCGTTTCGTTTAAGTTTGTCTTAGGCTTATTCTCAAATTGTTCCAATTCTCGATTTTGTTTCCCTAAAAGCCTCTTCTTCGTCATACTCCAGTTCTTGATTCATTATTTCGAGGTTAGACGGTGTATTAAGATCAGAGCATGAAGTCCGCAAGCATGACATGTGTTTTAAAGCCGCATTATTAGGACTGAAAAATAAGAAAAATAAACAAAAATCAGAAAGAATAATAGACGATGAAATTTTGATTTCATTTCATTGAATTTGAACATAGGAGGGTTTACATCGGAATTTAAAGGCAAGAATTTAAAAACACTTGAGTTACATCCTGAAATAACTCATAGTGCAGAAAGGATGGCAAAAGTTGAAGTACCGAGACTCCCGCCTGACGGGGAATGGAGTAGCCTTCCAGTTTTGCAACTTGGCGTCAGGCCCCATATACTGCACTTCGGCAGTGCTGGAGCCTTCTCCTGGTTGGACCATATGGGCCTCATANGAATGGAGTAGCCTTCCAGTTTTGCAACTTGGCGTCAGGCCCCATATACTGTACTTCGACAGTGTTGGAGCCTTCTTCTGGTTGGACCATATGGGCCTCATACAACATCTGCATCATTGCTCCACATATTTCTTCTATTTCTTCAGCCGTGAAAGCCTCTTCCTCTTCCTCCACGTATTTTGGCTTGACAAATGATGCGGCGATGTGTGGGATCGGCTGAGGCAATACCCAACCATTTTTCTTATGTTGGTCAGCCCATTGTTTATCGTCGGGAGTAGCTTGAAACCCTATGCCAAAAAACTTTTTATTGGTAGGCAAAGTGACGGGTTCTTTAATGCCTTGCAAGGACACCCTCAGCCCTTTTCCATGTGTGTACCTGTGTTTAATCATGTCGTTGGCGACCATAATTGACGCGTTTGATAGGAAGGGTTGAGGGCACGGGGTTCTTTCCTCATGCTAGTCCGCAACCACAATCTCGAAAGCCTGGTAGACTATGCGCTCGCTGCCCTCTCTTACTTCCAGGCATGGGGCTGATAGGTCCCTGTAAATAGACTGCTCGTCTTCCCCATGGACCACAATTTCCTGGTCCTCATATTCGAACTTAACCATCTGGTGGAGAGTAGATGGCACTTCCCCTGCCGCATGGATCCAAGGCCTTCCCAGGAGATAATTGTAGGAAGTATCCATATCCATGACCTGGAATGTCACTTCAAAATCTACAGGGCCGATTGTCAAGACCAAATCAATCTCCCCGATCGTGTCTCTCTTGATACCATCGAATGCATGGACGCACACATTGTTGGGCCTGATTCTCTCAATCCTGATCTCCATTCTTTGTAGGGTCGATAGAGGGCAAATATCAACCCCAAATCCACCGTCCATCATAACCCTTTTCACATAGTAACCTTCACATTTAACAGTTAGGTGGAGAGCTTTGTTGTGGGAAGCCCCTTCCGGGGACAAGTCATTCTTACTAAATGAGATCCGGTTGACTTCAAAAAGTTATTCTACCATTCTTTCCATTTGCTCAATTGTGGTGTTGGCCGGAACGTATGCTTCGTTAAGGGTTTTGATCAGGATTTTCTTATGCTCGTTTGAATTACCAGCAAAGATATAAGTGAGACCTGAGTGGGGGACTTTCTGAGCTCCTCGATTATGGCGTATTTAGAGATTTTCATATTCTTGAAGAATTCTTCTGCCTCTTCGGCACTGATCGGACTTTTAGGCTGAAGCGTTTCAGCTTGCTTTTGTTTAGTTCTTCCAGGTCGAGGTATTTCTCTGATGAGTTTATATCGCATTTTTCCCCAGTAATCTCTTTCCCTTTGTACGTCACCACCTTCCTGTGGTAATTCCAGGGGACGGCAGTAGTATTCTTCATGGGAGTTTGCGACGTGCGGCTAATAACCACGGGCTCATTCAGCCTTGGTGAATTATTTGCCCCCGCGCCACATACGTCCCTTTCGGCACATACATTTTTGGGCCATTCATTATTGCCTTGTTGAATTGTAACCTTCTGGGAGGGCTCAACACACATTGTTCCTTCATGTGTGCCTTGGGGATATAAAGGACAACGTCTTTAAAGGGTCCCCTATTTGTTTCAGTCTCAGCCTTTTCCGTGGCCTGGGGGACGGGGTTACTCTTCTTCCTCTCCTTAACTGGTTTGGGTGCCGCCTTAGGTTTTCTTTCCACATCTGCGATGGCGATGATGGCCTTTAGAGCTGGATCAAAATCCTGGTCCTCGCAAGTCATGCCGATGACGGGCCCATGATTGTGAGTGGACAGTGGATTGTTCGTCACATTGGGAGCTTCTTCGCCCTTAACACCATTTTTTTTGTTCTATAAGGCTTTCCACGTCCCTTTTGAGGGTCCAACACTCCTCTGTGTCATTCCCTCCTTCTCCGAAATGGTAGGCACAATTGGTTACCGGCTTGTATGATGCTGATGCTGGGTTTTGCCTGGTCGGAGGTACGGGTTGTAGAAGCCCCATATGGACTAATTTTGGGAAAAGGCTTGAATACGGCTCCCCGACAAGAGTGAAGTTGGGTTTACTTGGTGGTTCACGGGGGTAGGTGTTGTACGGGTAGTTTTGGAGAGGGCGTGGATTATATGGAGCTGGGGGAGGATGGTTGTTTCTCGGAGGTGGAGCTCTATTCTGATTGTATTGTTGCGGCCTGGGATGTGGTTGAGATTTCATTACCACATAGGGAAGAGGGGGCGTAGCATAAGCTGCATCTTTGTGAGGATAGTAATGTTGGGAAGCTTTGGGAAATGGACGTGGGTATTGTCGAGGCTTCCTGACATCGGAAACCATCATGGCCCCTTCTTCTTCTTTTTTTTCTGTTGGCTGCACTCCCTGATCCGCTTTGGATGGCCTGGGAGGTTGCTCTTATGGCAGATTGGCTCAGGATACGACCAGTTTTTAGACCATTCTCCACCATTTCTCCAATTTTGATTGCTTCCGCAAATGGTTTTCCCATGGCAGACATCATATTTTGGAAATAATCAGCTTCCTGTGCTTGTAGAAAGACGCTGACCATTTCAACCTCATCCATCGGAGGTTTGACCCTGGAGGCCTGCTTGCGCCATTTGATGGCGTACTCTCTAAAACTCTTTAAGGGTTTCTTTTTTATATTGGATAGTGAGTTCCTATCGGGAGCGATGTCCATATTGTATTGGAATTGCCAGACAAAGTCCCTGCCAGGTCATCCCATATGTGCCAGCGGGATATATCCTGGTCCATGTACCATTCTGATGCAATTCTCATCAAGCTTTCTCCAAAATATGCCATGAGAAGTTCCTCTTTCCCACCTTCTCCTCGGATCTTGTTACAATACCTTTTCATATGAGATATGGGGTCCCCATTTCCGTTATATTTTTCGAACTTGGGGGTTTTAAACCCAAGAGGCAAGTGGATGTGCGGGAACATGCACAAATCTGCATAGGAGACACTTTTCTGCCCGCTCAGCCCCTGTATATTCTTGAGGCTCTGTCTTATACTCTTCATTTTCTGAGTTATTTCTTCGTGCTCGAGGCTTTTCTTATCTTGTCCCAAAGTG